>MU184677.1:33925-90999 GCA_016904865.1 Pissodes strobi | reverse complement strand
TACATTGGGCTCATTAGGTACCTTGCTAAGGCTAGCTCCAGGTGCTCTAGACCTAAATAACGCGGCACCTAATCAACCGTATGTAATATTTCACTTCCCGAATGACCCTCCGCTCGCTACGGGGGTTCAACGAACGGGCACATATTAACCAAAACCATAGCTAACCCAAAATGAAGAAAAGATGCTTTTTATAAACATAATCATAAAAAAAAAATAAATCGACAGGAGTTGAACCTCGGGCCGCTGTATCAGAGGGCCAGCATGTAATCACCAGAGCACTACCGCACAATTCATTGCTCCGCAAAGACATCGGTAAATTGAAGGCTGATTAGGAGTCTTGCTAGGTCTAGCTCTAAATCTGACTGACCCAATTCCATTCCATTTGTTATTCTAGGTTCTAGAGCACTTGATCTTAGAACACCCGAATTAAGACAAGACGTCATAATGGCAAATAAATAGGCGACCCGTCAAACACCAATATTAACTTTCACATTCGTCAACAATGGCCATCAGCCCAGGACCTGCCACGTTAGCCCTAAATATTCTGTTTTTCCTGTGCTGTTGCTTAGATATTAATTATGTTTCCGGTACGGAACCCACCGTGCCTTGGTACGAAAACCTTCCTGCCGTCGCCATGGATTACAAAGTACACATAGATCCCGGCAAAGAGGACTGCTATTACCAATATGTTAATAAGGGGGCTACTTTTTACGTTAGTTTTCAGGTAAGAGACTTGAAAAGCGAACGTTTTACATAATATTGTACATTATTGTGGTTCAAGTAGACCCTCACTTGAGTGAGTAATATTTAAAGCAATCTTCAAGTGTTTCTTAAGTAGCAGACAGTCTGGTACTAGGAATAAATTTATTTGATCTTATTTCAAACAATGTGAAGATAAGACGATTGTTAAGTCCAGTCTCACGGTGAAGTTATTTAAGTAATCCTTATCACACGATACTTATGTTGTGGTTTATTGAACAAATTTCTGGTACTTTAGTTGTACTGAGGAAATGTATTGCTTAGGTAAGTACTAAGTACTAGATTTTAAATCAATAAGGTTTATTTATACTGAGTACATACAGTTACAACCTTTTTTGAATAACACTTGGAATTCAGTCAGCATATACGAGAAAGATACTACTTTCTTTAAACGTCCAATTAAAATAAAGATAATTCCAATAATATAGCCCTTTAATCAAAACAATAAAAGTGTCGACTGAACAACACTTATTATTGTGTATTTGGAACTTTAGTCAGTCCACCATTTACTTTAGAAGACGAAGATGAACAAAAAAAAAACATTTTTGATAATGCTAAAATATGGGATTTAATGTTAATGGATAATAGAACACCTTTACAACAGTCTGAACGCTAGTGGGGTTGCAGCAGCAATGTTCTGTGACTTGTCAAAAGCTTTTGTACTGCATGAGTCACTGGGTGCTGCTGATGAAACTGGAGCTCTATGGTTTTAGGGGAGCTACGCTTGAGTGGTTCCATTCTTATCTTTCGGGGAACTTAACTTAAATACAAGTGTGCCACAGGGTTCGGTGCTTGGTCCTCTACTTTTCCTCATTTACATGAACGATTTACCACAACTGCAGATAACTGGCAGATTTACACTATTTGCAGATGATATCACCATCCTCTGGCATGACTCAGATGATGTGGCTCTAATGGAGGCTTATGTAAGGATGGATTTGTTGAGAATAAAAGACTGGTGTGATGCACATTTTTTGACATTTTATATTTCTAAAACCAATATCCTTAATTTTAAATGTGAGACCATTGAGTTTTTGGGTGTTTCAATGGACAAATCCCTTAAATTTGAAGTCCATATTGCAAACATGGACAAGAAAGGCTCATCTGGCTGTTACGCTCTACGAATTATTGCCACCAATCTGAATTACTCCATTGCCAGATGCGCATACTTTGCGATTATCGTGTCCCACCTTCGATATGGAAGTTGCTTTTGGGGTTCGTGCTCCGATTACCTTTTTAATTCACTATTTGTACTGCAGAAAAGGAGCATTGGATGTCTATGTGGAGCCAAGCCTCGTGACTCATGTCGTCCTCTCTTTCTAAGCCATAATATTTTAACACTGTGTTCTTTTTATTCTGGAAACAGTTTGTTAGGTTTTTAGAAAATATAAACATGAACTAGTATTAGGTGACCAGTATAATACTCGACAAAATTACTTGCTGAGGCTACCCATTCTTCACTCTGAACTTGTCCGTTGCTCTGTTGTATATGGAGGTAAAAAATTATTTAATAAACTTCCACTTGAAATAAGAAAACTTAAGACTGAAGAGATTTCTCGCTGGTAAAGCTTACTATAATTTAAGCAAATTTTATAATGATTAGCATTTAAGTATTTTTTTATGTTTTGTATTTTATACTAGTTTTACTGTAACTTAGTGTGTAGTTTTATAAGTTCTATAATTTATTTATTTATTTATTTAGTACTTACATGCACACCACAGAGCAAAGCTCCAAATGGTACGAAAAGAGTTAAAACAATTAATCGTAGGACATTATTTAAAACATTTGCAACACTTAACATTCAATACATATTCGATAATAAAACGTTTAAGAAGAATAAAAAAAAAAGTTCAAGACACAATACGCTTCAGTGAGTTGAGACTTATGTTAAAAATATCTAGGTGGTTAAACTTGTCGTTGTACATTGTAACCATTCGATCCACAAATGCTCTTTGTCCGTAGTTGGTTCGGTGATAATGTTGGTGGAACAGTTGTTGGTGTCTTAAAGTTCTCGCTGGTATCTTGAGGTATTAGGAGTCTCAGTAAATCGGCACAATCAATCTTCCCGTTGATCAGTTTATGAAGAAAAAACAGAAGCTGGTTCTCTCGTCTAGCTTGCAGCGATTTAAGACCGCAGAGCAGGAGTCTAGTGTCATAGGACAAATCGCGATAGGGGAAACGATGTTTATACAATAAATATTTAACAAATTTATTCTGCACCCTTTCGAGCCTAGATATGTGACACTGGTACTGCGGGGACCAAATGGTGCTGCAGTATTCAAGTATACTGCGCACTAGAGAGTTGTAAAGTGTCGCAATTGCCCTGGTGTCCGTCATCAGTGCAGTGTTCCTCTTTATAAATCCAAGCAGCCGTAAGCCTCTCGAAACTATTTGATCCACATGTAAAGTGAATGACAGATCTTTGTCAAACAACACCCCTAGATCATTAAAGACAGTTACCAATTCCAGAGTCTCACTATCGATGGTGTAATTGTGGTCAATTTGATTCATTCCCTTGTAAAAGCTCATTTTTTTACATTTCTTGACATTCAGTTTTAGGCAGTTTTTCTTGCACCATAAAACCAGGCGCTCCAGATCTTGTTGGAGTCCGGTGGACGATGTTTCCGCAATATTATAAAATTTTAAGTCATCGGCGTACATAAGAAAGTCCGATTCTTCAAAACATGACGAGATGTCGTTGACAAATAGGGAAAACAGAACTGGACCAATGTGGGACCCCTGAGGCACACCCGACAACACCTGGATCTCCTTAGATGTAGTTCCGCCCATGAGTACACGCTGCCGACGATCCGACAGGTAGCTTGCAACCCAGTTCAAGTAGTGAGAGCCAATTCCAATCTTTGAGAGCTTTATGAGAAGCAGCTCATGGCAAACACTATCGAACGCCTTAGATATGTCCGTGTATATAACATCGACTTGCTTTCCCATCTCCAGACTGGTAACTAGGAAATTTTGATACACCGCTAGGTTGGAATTTGCTGAACGCCCCTGGAAAAAACCGTGCTGATTTTCGGTTATGTAGTTTTTGTAGGTACGGAAGATCTCATCTGTCAGAATTGATTCCAAAATCTTCGGCAACGTGGATAGCATTGATACACCTCTGTAATTACCGATTTCGGTCCTATCGCCGGACTTGTAAATGGGAAAAATGTGGAATGCTTCCAGAAAGTTGGGAAAACTCCTTTGTTGAATGTTTTTTGGAAGATGGTGCAGATTGGTGCAGCGAGCGACTGCGAACAACGATTTAAAAAGATAGGTGGAATTCCATCTGGGCCGGCGTTTTTACTGCAGTCAAGCTCCTTGAGCTTCGATGTAACTTCGACTATGGTGAATTGATGCTGGAGTAGCGTGCTGCCCTGCACAATAGTCTCATGTATTTCAGGATCCACAGTAATCCCGGTGTGATCGGAATAACTTGATTGGAAGTGAGCAGCGAAGGCATTTGCTATTTCTTGAGGACTTTCGAGGAAATTGCCATCGTTTTGCATTCTTTTGGGTATGCCAGAATCCTTTTTCAATGAGTTTATAAAACCCCAGAAGTGTTTTATATTTTCCGGAATCATATGTTCTGCGGATGCGATGTGCGAGGCATAACAAAACTCAATGTGAAATTTGGTTTCCCGGCGAACACTTGAGTATATCTGATAGTCACACTCGCTTCCAGAGCTCTTGTATCTTCGATATAGTTTATTCTTATGAGCTATCATTTTTTTTAATGCAGGAGAGTACCATTTTGGGAATTTGCCACTCGTTACTATTTTGGTTGGAACGTGTGTGTCGATCGCTTCTTGCAGAATGTCGTAGAATTGTCGCACCAGAAGGTCTGTATCTTCCTGGCTATCAAGGAATGACCAGTCGGCGTTGTTCAGGAAGAGATTTACTTTTCGGTAATCAGCCATTGGAAACTGGTGCAAAGTGATGTTAATCTTATTGTCTATAAACTGCAACGTGTGGCTATCAAAGAGGAATTCTAGAGAGGGATGGTGTTCGTCACATTGTACTAGTGAAAATTCGCTTTTGGTTATTTTCGAGTATCTTATATCGCTGACAAATACCAAGTCCAATATTCTACCCAGTGCATTCGAAATATTGTTGCGTTGCTGGAGCTCCAAGAAGTACATACAGTCGATCACAGCTTCCTCTATGGGATTACGGATACCCGTTGGAGTCAAATAGCCTTCTTCTTCGAGCCATCTCACGCCAGGCAGGTTGAAGTCGCCGAAGATGAAAAAATTGGCGTTGTTATATTTGTTGGCTACGCTTTCACAGCTGTTTGTAAAGTGACAATAAGCGTCGAGGGCTGATCCAGGAGGGAAGTAAACACAGCAAAGAATTTCCTTGCTGCTACCAAAGTTTGTTTCTACCCAAACGCTCTCATAGTCAAGGCTCTTGAAAGCGGAAACTGTTCTCGAGTGGTACTCCGACTTGATGGCGATAAGGACGCCACCGCCTCGGCTGCAGTCCAGTTGGTCATAGTCGCGATCGCAGCGAAACACTGAGTAATTTTCAGTGAAAAACTCTGATGAAAAGTGATCCCGGGAGAGCCACGTCTCCGTAAGCATGATGCAATCATAATCGCTGTTAACAACGGACATCATAAATTGCGGTGCTTTAGTGCGCATTCCCCGAACATTTTGATAGTAAATCGAGTTAAGGTTTTTGTTATGGACTCTGTGACTTGGGTGTGACGACGTTAATTCCAATATCGGAGGATGATCTGATTCAGATTCGTTGAATAAATTTAAAAATTTGTCTCGTGGTTTACTGTTGCTACACTTAGTTGGGCAAGTCCGGAAAAATTTGTTGACCTAGTTTCCAAAAACTTGGTGCAAATAAATTTCGATATCCTCTGCTTCGTATCGTATCTCATGTTGCCATACCAGTCGCGTTCGTAGGGGGACATAAAGTTATCAGAGTTTACGCAGAAGCCATTGTTGCCACCGTACATCTGCCCCTTTATATCCATATTCAATTCGTATATGAAGTTGTTTAGGATTTTCCGGTTGTCACAGAATGGTGGATTTCCGCAACCTCGTTCCAACATAGCTCACCTGCGGTTGTTCCTCGTAGCGCGTTCACGTTATCTGCAAACAAGATCAAAAAGTCACTCCGCGTCAGTTTCTTTGCCATGCATGCGGCATCCATCACTAAGTCGTCAAGCGTCTTTTGCGTTTCAGGGAAATGACTACATGTCGTGTCATATCTGCTGAATGAGAAGGTCTTAATTAACCTTCCAATACCTTTAGTGCATGCCCTGTTGCCGTAAATGAGAACTTGTGGTTTACGATGTTTATTTTCCAATTCGCTATGACTTGTACTGTCAGTAATTTTACAGGAGTTTATTTCAGTATTATCTGGGAGGCTTTTGGTGGGATCTTCTCCTGCAGTCGATTTAAAATTTGACTGTTGGGATGACAATTCTTCCTGCATAGAAAGAATTCTTGTGTTGGCTTTCTTAAGATCGTTCAAGAACGTCTGGTGTTCTGCCGTTAAGGTTTCAATAGATGTTATGAAATTATCTTTGAGAGAATACATTTCTTCCAAGTTTGAGGACAATTTACTATTTTCTGTTGAAAGGACATCAATCTGGTCGAGCATTTTTCGATTCTCAACGTTCAGCATTTCGATATTATTTTGTAGGTTAGGGCTTACCTCTGGTAGGATGTCAGTTTGAGTTACATTATGTCTACTGGTTACTCCAGTCTGCGTCGCCATATTACAATATGTTGGCTCACCAGTCTGGGTTTCGCTGTCATAGGTTCGAGTATGTACGGTTTGTGTGTAATTAGTGTTATATTCTACTTCATGGCTTGTGTCATTGTCTGAAGTTAGTTCCATTATACTGTAACATTTTAAGTTCCTGATGTTTTTTGGAAATATTCTAAGTTGCCGGATAGGTCGCGAGTTTATATTATTGGTTAGTAAGGATTTTTTCTTGGGCGCCAGAAATTCCTCAACTCTCAAAGAACTGTCAAGTATCACCAATAAAAGCTTAAAAGCTAACAAAAATCACTTGATAGACGTTGAGAACTGCAGAATCTCATTCTCGCCGGAAATAAAAAATGTTCTTAAAAACAAATTTACAATAATTTTATTTCAATAAATATTATTAAAATTAACAATCCAAATTATAACTTTGTTGAACAGAGTTGAAGAATTAAATTGATGTTAGAAAAAAAACAATTAAAATATTAACTTTTGAAATTAGTCAAAACCAAAAAAAAAATTCTGATCCAGCAGTGATTTTTACGTTTGCAAATAAAATACTTAGCTTAGACGCTCAACCCTGGTTGGACACACTTCTCTTCACCTCGTTCCCTTTTTCTCCAATTGCCTGTTATTTGTTAGGTCTATATGAGTAAGGATAACATCAGAGGGCATAAACGTCTTATAGAGCTGATACGTCTAATGCTGCAATGGTACACTCGGTTGATGCTTGATTATCAATCCAAGCTCTTTGACCAATTTCCGTGAAAATATGCAAACAGAAAAAAACTTGTTTTAGACCAGAATGTTGGTTGATATTAAGCAAAAAAATGAACAATAATGAACAGTAATTGAAACAATCTCATCAAAATATTTCAAACTCTTTTACTTAAAAATTAAATCTACGATCAAAAATTACAAGATTTGTAAATGAAGGATTAAACTATGATTAAAAGAAAAAAACAAGATTCGTCAATGAATCTGATAAAACTATGTTGCAAATTACAAGATCATTAATGAATGATTAAACTATGTTTAAAGATACAAGATTCGTCAATGAATCTGATAACACTATGTTCCGAAATACAAGATCATTAATGAATGATTAAACTATGTTTAAAAATACAAGATTCGTCAATGAATCTGATACTCAAGTTTACTTCAAAAAAAAAAATAATGATTAAATTTAACTTAAGCACACTTTTAAATAAGTGCCAAATAAATGAAAAGTCCCCAAAAAAGTTTATTTAAAAGAAAGGTTCTAAAAAATAAGCTAAATACTAGTCAAAAATTGATAGAAATATGATTACTTCAAAATTACAAATTAATAAATATGCAAATTCTTCCTAAGTCAAATTTATGCGATAAGAAAACTGTATGTGCTAAGATCACGATACAAAGCTGATCGACATTTCACCTTATGTCACTGTTCTCCCATTTCATTCGTCAAAGTGAGCATTACGAGCCACAAGCAAAAATAAACCGAGCAAATTTAGCTATAAGTTAACAAGGAGCTAGGTTTACAAAGATGGAAAAATTATAAATTCACCGTCGACTGTCGGTAGAGGCAAGAAAAAAAAATCTAAGGTGAGTTCTCAAAAAAATTCAATATGATATTTCATAAATTAGAAATAATATAAAAGAAACTCACCTTAGACCTTTAGAAAGTTGAATTTCCCAAAACCTCTACCGGCAGTGAACTGGAGGTCTCTTTGGCAAATCTCCGTCTCTCAGCAAATTTGGCAATGGCCTGAGTCGGGTACCCGACTTTTAAAAGTGGCGGATCAGAACCAGGAATTAGCTAAAAACACAAAAGACCAACAGAAATCGGAATAACGTTAGGTTAGTTAAAAATTCTCCTTGTTAACTCGAACTACGCAGTTAAATGTTCCTGTAAAAGTTAACGAAATTTACGATAAATATACTAAAATAGATTGAGTAGAGGGTCCACTAAGATCATTTATTCGGCAATACTTTAAAAAAAACCCAAGATGACCTGGAACAATGATGAATACAATTTCTAAATCTAGATTAGAAATCTATAACAAATCAAAGTATTGTCGTCTAAATCATTGATTCTAAATCCCTCTAGAACCTGAAAATTGTCTTTAAGACACTCCTAAAACAAAGAAATAAATTTGTTCAGTTAAAAGCAGAATGTGCAAAAAAAACCCAAATCACATTCCACCAAAAATAAAAATGGCTCTCACCTTCACGACGTGAAATTGGAGACCAAAGCAACGTTCGCCGTTCGATTTTAGAACCGGTCCAAATCGCATTCAAAGGAGTAGGTGGGAGACCATCAATTAAAATCACGATATTACTATCGCCCTCTATTCAAAGGCCAGTATAATAAAAATATTTTTATAGAAAACAACGTAAAACTAATACGCCTATAATTCTAATGATAGCTCCACCTATGTATAAAAGATCGAACTTCTAGCGAAATCTTACTTAGGTACCGAAACCAAATCATTTGCATAAAAATCACTTTGCAATATAAAAATCTTAAAACCTGAAAAACCATGTAACGAATTATTTCGTTACAATACGTTTCCTTAGTTGGTTGATAATTTGTTTCTGGTTGTCGATTTCTTGGAGCAGCTGTGTTTCACTTTTTTCCGCTTCGTCTACCAGTGTTGTAGAATTTCGTTTGAGGCGTTTTATATGTTTCGTCTTTTCATCCGTTTCAACCCTTAGTTCAGTGATGATTCTCATGAGATCGTCAAATACATTTTCGCTGTCGATATCGTCGACAGCTTGTTTGCACAGGCTAGAACAATAAATTAGGTTCTCGTTAATTATAGCATACTGGTGATTTGTTCTTTTCCAACAACTTGGGTGGATGAAATTTTTGCAAACCACGCAAAACCAGTTGTTGTTTTCTTTGTTTTTACAGCACTTAAACTTTGAATTCATTGTTCTCAATTAACAATTATTTGGCGCCATCCGTGCAGTTGGTCCGTTCCCAAAAATATTTTCCAACAAAAAATGTAAACACTATAATCTGTTCACGAGGTGTTTCCACCGAAAATAAGACATTAAAGGTTCATGAATGAGTTTTATGGTTAAACTATTTATTCCACATCGAGCAGAGATTGAAAAAAAAAATAATGTTTTGGCTTTGTTTACAACATTTATGTTTATATTGACAATAAAGCATTTTTTGAGTTGAGTTGAATACAATGTTACATTGTCTGCAACCTTTTATTTCTCCTTCAAATAGAAATTCACAGCTTGTTGTAACCCAGGCGTGTTCTTCAGGTAGTCAGAGGTGGAGATGGCATGGCCGGTTTTGCCGTAAGGGATCCTAAAGGCGAAATAGTACACCCATACCAATGGAAACCAAACAGCGAATACCAGGATCAGAGCTCGATGGGGGGCTACTACTCGGTGTGCATCGACAACCAATTCTCCAGGTTTGCCGGAAAGTTGGTGAACATCTACTTGACGGTGGTCAGGTACGAACTGTGGGAACAGTACACCAAGGAAGTGGAAGAGCTAAATATGAACATGGATAATTTTACGGTGAATATTTTTACCATTGATATTGCAGGAACTTATTTATGAAGTTTCTACCTGGTGTTGTATTCCTATGATTTTTTAGTATCTGTAATAAGTTGAAGTATCAATTTTTCTTTCAAGTCAACCATTATGGATGTCGAACGAAACATTAACGAAATGCTGCAGTTCCAACACTATACCAGAGGTCGAGAAGCCTGGGACTTGGGCTTATTAAATGGAAACAACTCTTACGTACTGCGTTGGTCCCTTATCCAGATTGTGGTGATTGCGGCGACCACTATGGTCCAAGTTTACTTTGTGCGAAAATTGTTTGAAGTCAAGACTGGTAGCGGATATAGCAAATCTAGGATCTAAGTGAATGCTTGATTGGGGACTAAGGGAATATGAATAATTGACGCAAGGTAAAAATAGTTAAGAAAAGCATTAAATATGTAACTATTGGTTGTAATAGGAAAATTGTAAGTCTTTCAGAGCATTCAACGATAATGATTATTTTTCTCTGTTTCAGGAACAGTTAATGTTTCAGAATTTTTAGTTTGGGTTAGAAATATAATTAGGTATTAATTGTACTGATTCCGGGCAGTATTGGAAACTGTTTATAACAATGTTAATTTGCATATTCTTTAAGAGTGAGACTTACCATCAATATCTTGCACTGCATATATTGGTGACTTAATTTTGCACTTGACAATTTCATCATAACATTGGAAATAATCTCATTTATATTTTAATTAATTTTTGAACAAAAGATGACAATTTTTTTTATATTGGCTCACTGCTACTGTACAATTTCACGATGCGTTTGCGCAGCTAAAGGGTAACCAGTTACTTTAGTAATTTGAAATATTTAGCTGAATAAGTTTAATTTAAATCATTAGTTTGGATTAATTGTGCCAATAACTGGTCATTTTTTCCCTAGAACCATCCTAGCTTCTTGTGTTGATGTAATACTGTTAATCTCTCTAAGCTGTGATGAATATCTGCATTTTTTACGATTTATTTTTGTAGTCATCAAGGTGTAAAATTATTTTTAATGAATCTAGTTAATCAAACATTTTTTTACAACTTCTTTAGGTCATAGATTGTGTTAACTACTACTAACTAGAAGTAAGTATATAATCCTTCTCAAGTGTTATGTATATACTAAATTTATCATTTATTTATTTACTTTGTTTATCCCTCATTAAGCTGCTAAAGACAAGTATGAAGGTGCCTCAAAGGGCACGAGGAAAAAGCAATTATATTACCGTTTGTTGGAGTCTAAGGATGATTAGACATGGCTGTATAAAGATCATACTCATTCCAAAGGCATTTATTTTGTAGTTGCTAATTTTGGGATAACGTAGCATGGATCATGGATTTTTGTCGTTACTCCTCCAATGTTTCAAATATGTTGCGTATACATTGAGTTTTGAATTATTCGCGTTTATACTGAATGAAGAGAGAGGCTAATTAAATAAACTAGTAAATCCCCTTTCAGATTTCGCGTTCCTGATAGCATGGGCTAATTAATGTCTCATGGCTCAGATTTATTAAGACTGTTTGAATAAGGGCGCTTCGTCTCAGGCTGTAAATTGCGTTCAAGTATGCTAAAACCTAAAATAACTGATGGAAAATGGTTGAAGTATTAGGGACAAATTTACCCTTGTCAAATATGAGAAATCCAAAAATTAAAATTGTTAGTAAACGCATTCACTAACCATTTTTCTGCGCAAAATGCGCAGCTGTTAAGTCCAATTGTATTTTAATCAGCCAACTCCTCCCGTGGGGGACCCAATAATGGTTTACTTCAATCCCCCCTCGACTCAAATTATGTAGATCATGTCAAAAAGTCAAATAAAGTTTTATTGTTATTAAACACATTATGCTGTTACCACAACTGTAATAAAGAAGAATAAAAAAAAAATAACACAAAATGTAAATCATAACATAACAATTCTAAAACCAATTTAAAAATGGTCCGATGAGTGTTCCTTCCCCTTCTAAATAATTTATGTACTCTAATCTTACGCAGAGGCTGTGGGAGGTGGTTAAACATCTTTTTACTTTTATGAAAGATCGAGTTTTGTGTTAAAAATTAAGAGGGTATTGGTAAATTTATCAGCGGCGTGCGGTCCATGGAAGCATTGCTTTCCTTAAATTTCTAGAATCAGAATCAGAATTTTATTCATAATATTACACAAAGTGCTTGAAACATGAAAGTTTACAATGTAGACAGTCACGGCTAGAAACTTCACATATAAATACATTTTAAAATTAAATATACTTACAAATTACACTCAAAATACATTTTAAAATTCATATGTAAAGAAAACCATTATAAAACAGAATACAAACACGATATAAAATATTACATCAAGTCATCAAAACTGTTATTAAGATAGTCATCAAATGAATAGAACGCCTTTAACAACAAATAACGTTTCACTCTATCTACAAACTGACTCTCTCCTATTTCCCTTATGTGTACTGGAAGCACATTATAAAATTTTACACAGTAGAAGTCAGTGCCCCTCCTGGTCCTTGAGAGCCTGTGAAACCCAGGGAGTATGTCACCCGCATTTCGGGTAGCATAGTCATGGATGTCACTATGAGCGGAAAAAGTAGTAATGTTGGCCTTGATGTGCATTAGGCAATTAAGAATATACAGTGATGGAAAGGTAAGTATTCGAAGGTCCAGAAAGCTTTGTCGACAACAGTCTCGCCATCCCTATCCCGCAATAATACGCACGCACCTGCGTTGCAGTTTAAAAACTTTAGTTACGTGGGCGCTGTGACCCCAGGTAAAGAACAGCGTACGACATATTGGAGGCAAAATACCCATGATAGGCCGTAATTAGCGTTGACACAGACACGCAACGTGAAAGCACCCTAATCAAGTGAGTCACGCGCGATAATTTACCACAGAGCCTCAACACATGCTCCTCCCAGGTTAGTCTCGAATCAAGGAACACACCAAGGAAACTCACGTGAGGATCACAGGGAATATCAGGATTGTTTAGCGTTAGTGTGAAGTTTAGGTTCTGAGTCTTTGATGCATTGAGACTCAAGCGATTTGCCAGAAACCAGTCCAGTATATTGGACTGCGTGGCGCCAACAATATCGACCACGGGGTCAGTTGGGTGATACTTTATTATGTCGGTTGTATCATCTGCGAATAGTATTAACTTTGAATTGTTTTGAACATTTGACAGGTCATTTATATAGATTAAAAACAATAATGGACCCAATACCGACCCCTGTGGTACACCACACTCAACTGGCCCCTTATGAGATAGACTGCGGTTGTAGGAAACATACTGAGTGCGCTCGGAAAGATAAAATTTAAGAAGAGATATGCTTTTGATGTCAAGGTTATAATACAGAAGCTTCCGCAGCAGAATGCCATGCGACACACAGTCGAATGCCTTTGTGAGGTCATATAAGGATGCATAGGTGTCTAAACCCTCCTCCATACCTTCCGTTATGTGATCGGTAAGATTGTTAATCGCCAGTGTGGTGGATTTTTTATTGCGAAATCCAAATTGACCCTGGAAAAATAGGTTATTTCCCTCAAAAAAGTCATTTAGTTGATCTTTTAAGATGGATTCAAAGATTTTAGAAAAAATTGGCAATAATGATATTGGGCGATAATTGGTAACATCATCAGGAGACCCCTTGCCTTTGAAGATTGGGATCGCCTTAGCACTCTTAAGGGCTGAGGGAAAAATTCCATCATTAAGACAAAAATTAATTAGTCTGGTCAACGGCAAGATCAGAAGCTCCCTCAGTGTCTTGATAATCCTTGTGTTGAGATCATAACAGTCTTTACTTGTACGATTTTTTAAGCCTAAAAACTTGTCCCTTACTTTGTTAAAGGTTGTTATTTTAAAGGAAAACAAAGCATTATTAAATGAGTTAGGCAGAACGTCTTGAAAGGTTTTGTCTGTGGCTGGTAAACCAGCTATAACCTCATCAGCGATATTTATAAAAAAGTTATTAAACGTATGAGCATTCAATATCTCAGAGAGTTGGGAAGTTGATGAGGCCGTGAAGGTCTTCAATATGTCCCACATAGCAATCCGCGGATTGGCAGAGTTAACTATATATGCATCATATGCTGATTTTTTAGCATTGCATATTTCAGCTCTGTATGACTTTTTATAATTATTGATCTCCTCCTTTGTTACCAAGATAGGATTCCTCCTGTTAACAGAGACCAGACTGTGAAGCCTGTCTCTCATATCACGAAGCCTGCCATTAAACCAGTTCACTGTAACGCTCCTCCTACCGCTGGCCACCAACTTCGTCTTAAGTGGAAAACAACACTCCGCAGCGCCAGCAATAACATGCAGAAAACGGCGAAACCTTTCTTCAACAGATACCTCAAGGTTGTTAATAAAATCCCAGTTGACCCCCTCAATTGTGCTGTACATCCGAAACAACCCCCCCAGCTGTCACGGGTCTATAATTTATTCTAATTTTGGACTGTTTATGTGAACATACAGTGTCAAACCTGAAAACAATACCATCATGATCTGATAAATGGTGTAAATTGAATGGTTCAGAACCAGAACAATTTTGAGCGATATTAGTGAACACATTGTCCAGACACACACCGCCTCTGGTGGGAAAACCCACAGTGCCATGTATCCCATATGCCTCGAAGAAGTTGCACAGCTCCACCGCCTTACTGTCTTGTGTGGAAAAATGGACATTGAAATCACCTGTTATAATTGTATTTAGTGATAGATTCATACAATCAAGAATGGTTGCCAAAATTTCCAAAAACCTGTCAAAGTCTCCAGTGGGGGACCTGTAAATAGCAATGAGCTGGGTCGCAGAATGCTTTAAAAATACACCCGCTGCTTCGCAGTTCAACTCCTCTGAGAACCTGCAAATATTAAGTTCGACAAAATCAGTGTCATCCCGCAAGTAGACAGCCACACCCCCATGACCCCTCACAGACCTGCAAAAGCCAGAAGCAGCCCTGTATCCTTCCAGTGCTATCACTGAAAATTCATCTGAGTTTAGCCAGTGCTCATTTATACAAAAACAATTAAATACATTATCCCTGAGGACTATCTCAATTTCAGACAATTTATTACGAACACTCTGCATATTTGCATGTAACACAGATATTCTACTCCTGCTTGGTACCACATACACAGAGCCATTACTCTTAGGGGAAACCTCATGGTTCACCGCCGTTCTAGTTTGTAGAGTATCCTTTATTTTAGCCCCTTCTGAGGCGCTATCCTCTTCAAGTTTAAACATTTGTTCACATAAATACCTTTGGGCCATAGATTTGCATCCATTATTGTTTTTTGCTCTACATCCGGCACTCCAACCCTGAACGAACTGTGGTTTCTATGTTTCGTCCTTAGTAACTCGCAGGGACAATCTTCGATCCCATTGTTTTTTAAATATTGTTGGATTTGGTCTGTAGTCGTCGACTTATCCAGTCCCGACACAAAGAACCATGTATACTTTGTGATATTTGCAGCCTTCAAATCACTGTTATCCTTTGTTCCCATAACTGGGGCGGGTCTCAAACTTTTATCGAAATTAGGTTTTCGGGTCTTGTGACATATAGGTATCTACGATTTCGCGATTTTTTTTCTTTTCATTAGAAAGGGGGTGTCCTATAGAGTAGTTTAAGCCAAAAAAATCGGAGGATCCGCAAAATTTGAGCCGAAAAAATGACCCCAAAGTTCGAGTTTTAACACAAATTTTCAGCACCACTTCGCAAAAGCACTAGAAATATAGACAATACATACTTGAAAATCAATTCTCGGGTAAAAATATTAACCAGGAGACATTTGCGTAGAACGAGAGGCTTTCGTTTTGTCCCGGTCCTAATTTAAGACGGCCCATAGCCCCATGAAACAAAATAAAAGTTTATTTGTAATTATAATTGTAAGCTAAGCATCCCCTTTTTACTGTCAAATGTCACAAGGAAGAAGGCACACTGTTGCCAGACGTTTGACACTGAAAAGATCTGGGATCAACTTTCGCTTAGCTGAAATGAGTTATGTAAGAAATATTTGTTTATTTAGTATAGAGCAACCTCCCCAAATGCAAAATCATAAATTTTTTTTCGATTTTCATTTTTTCGACTCTAGAATAACTGAAATCAGTTACACGAAAACATGTTTCTGTTTTACATTATAAATATTTTTCTAAACATAATACCTCAAAAAACTTCTTGCGGAAATAAGTCTTTTTCATTTTTTTAGTTAGTTTGGGTTAGTTTAGGTTAGTTTGGGTTAGTTTCGTCTCGTTTAAGCCGGCACGCACTTGCGTGAAGAAAGGCTTGCGCGAAGCGCAAGCCTTTCTTCACGCAAGCCTAGGCGAAACAATTTCGGTTAGTTTGGGTTAGATTTGGTTAGTTTGGGTTAGCTTTGGTTAGTTTGGGTTAGCTTTGGTTAGTTTGGGTTAGTTTCGTCTCGTTTAAGCCAGTATGCACTTGCGCGAAGAAAGGCTTGCGCTTCGCGCAAGCCTTTCTTCGCAAAAGCCTAGGCGAAACAATTTCGGTTAGCTTGGGTTAGATTTGGGTTATGAATATTTCACTTCACGCATGACCTCCGGTCGGTCCAGGGCTCAACAAAAGGAAAAGTGCTAACCCATGGCATACCCAAAATCGGCTGAAATGCGCCACGTTTGGCAACACTGTACCGGGCCTTTGGCGTCCATCACTAAAATTTTATTATTTCCCCGTTCAATTTCCTTATTTTCACGTTCCACCTGGGAAAGTAGTAGAGGCACTTTGTCCGTTCTACGTCAATTAACCTCAAAACTCGAACTTTGGGGCCTTTTTTTCGGCTCAAATGTGGGGGATCCTCCGATTTTTTTAGCTGAAACTACCCTATAGGACACCCCCTTTCTAGTGAAAAAAAATTATTCGTGAAATCGTAGATACCTATACGTCACAAGACCCAGGTTTTCTCCTTTTACGTGAGATTACCGTTTTCCATTCCTCATTTTTCGTTTTTTCTAGATTTTCAGCTTCTAGACTCTTGTTTGGGATGCCATGATTGTCTGGCAATGTTGACATTTGCGGATTTGGATTGAGGTTATGTTGTCCATGCTTCTTATTTTTATCAGTTCGAGTGGCGTTGCCACAGCTTTTAGATTTGTCATTTTGGATTTCACCATTAAAAACCGCAGTTTTGTCGTAGTTTCGCTTCTCGCCATCTATTGGTGGATTTATTACGCTGTTTTCTGCCTTGCGCTCTTCCTTGGTTTCCGTTGCCACGGCTATCAGCCCGGAGATTGGTGGAATCTCAGGAATGTGGCTTGGAATGTTGGGGCTATTTGGCTTAGGGTTTCATACCTTTCCTTCCAAAGTTGGCAATTTTCCTCCAGAAGTAGGTTTTTCTGTTCTAGTTCGCTCAGCAGCTTCTTAAGATATGTAATTTCCAAACTTGCGAGGTTATCGTTTCCAACCTCCAAGTCGACCTCACAACACACAACACTGCTATCGTTGATAATTTTTAACTTTCCTGCGCAATCCCTATTTGCACAGGAATTATGGAAAATACTTTTGCAGTTTACGCACACTACTACCGAAGTTTTTTCTTACAGCACTTAAAAACTGATTTTTGTTCAGACGAATCGCTTATTTGACGTTCTTGCGCCGCCATCTTGTATATAGAAACAATGCTCCCTAATTTAATACTATTTTGTCTCACAAATAATAAATGTAATAACGAAATATTAATCTTAGTGTGAAGCACGTTTCAGTACATTATTCATTTTTGTGATCTTGCCTTCAATGTCGCGATAGGCCATGGTTCATGTCGAGAAGAACAAGCGTCCCATGGCCGACTTCGACATTGGAGGCTGGATCACAAAAATGAAATATATGCTTCACACTAATTATTCATACTTATTATTATTGCGACAAAATAGTACTAAATTGGGGAGCATTGTTTCTAGAATTTTAAGCGAAGCAATGTTTTCCTTGCCTCCATGGACAGCACGCCGCTGAAATTTATATTGAAAGACGACTATTATTGAATGGATTATGGAAGAATACTTCTTGTGCATTAGACAAGTAGTCTCGAGTATAAAACTTGCTTCAAGTGAGGCTTGCAAGAGTCCTTATACTTAAGCCCACAAAGAATTCTTAGGGCACGCTTCTGTAAAACAAACACCAAATCAAATAAGTAGGCAAATGAATGCTCCCAAAAACAAACCCCATAACGCAAGTGAGAGTCAGCCGGTGCAAAATAGGCATCTTTAGCTACATATATATTTAGGTTGCTCTTAACTGTGTTTATAGTAAAGCAGCCTGATGCCAGCTTAAAGCACAATTGCTCAATATGTGGGTCAAACTTTAACTTGTTGTCAATGATTACACTTAACCACTCATATTTCCTTGCACGAATCTGTCAAACCATGACGTCAAACTGAACCAAACCAATTAACTATCTATATATAGTGGTTAAGTAATTTGGCATTATGAATTTGAAGGGAGAAACTGCTAAATGCTTATTAGTAGGCATTAACTATTTTATTCAAAAAATGTATTATTAACAAAATGGAATAGGTACGTACTCCATGCTAATTAATCGAAGAATTCGCAATAAAAGCACCACTTGACATAATTATGTGTTTAAAATCAAGTAATTATTGACATAACCTCTTTTTTGTGAAGTTACTTTTTGTTTTTGTTTTGATAATGAATTTTTAAGTCAATAAATAAATGTCTACTCGAAAAGCAGTGAGCCTAAGTCCGCATGATATAAATGGTTTTTTAAATATACAAAGAAACAAATTTGAGATGCCTCAAAAAATGTAATAATTAAACAATCCTCGATACAACTTTATACTCTAGAGAATTTGGCGCTTGATGCTTTATTAATATCGGTGTTTATTTCATTCTGTACTGTAGTGTTTATTGTTAATTGTTTGCTATGATTGGTAAATGTTTAAACAAACTCTGTTAAGTTATTTTCAACCAAAACGAGATACACAAATCTCTTCAGAACCTAACCTATCTCTGTGTCTGTCATTTGTCATTACAGTTACCATAGATTAGAAAATATAGTAGATCAGCTAAACACTACAACTCTCCCCTGGCACAATTAAAAACAATCCTAAATATAAAAGTATAACATTAATGAAAAAAAGTAAAAACAAACATATGATAAACATACTAAAAAACATAGACATAATTTTAAGATATACATAAAATAAATGAACATAACATTGGTCTCTCATCAGCCTTCACCATATTATCAGGAATCGCCATATCATCAAGATTCGTCATCGAGTCAAGAAATTCAGATGAAGATGTACTTCTTGTTTGGTCTTCATTTTCAGGGCTTCTGGACGTCTCTTCTTGGGAGCTTCTGAAATTCTCTTCTGAGGAGCTTCTCAAGTTCTCTTCTGAGGAGCTTCTAGAGTTCTCTTTTGATGGGCTTGATTCAAAAATGAGCTCAATGTCGTTGTTTGAGTCATTAAACAAAGATGGTTCAAAGTAGTTAGGTGAGTCGGCTTCTCTTGGTTTTTCAGAGTCAATTTTAGGGACCTCAACAGGATGATCTTCTCTCCGGCTGGTTTCACTTACTGGTGTTGGAGGAAGTGGGAAAGGATATTGTAATGGAGGGAGAGGATCATGGGCAAATTTCCAATGAAAGCTGGTTTTCTGAGTTGGTACTATCTGAGTTTCATCTCTACACGAAACACTTTTTTCCTTCGAATCTTGGTTGTTCGAAGGGCTCAGGAATTTTTTCAAGAAAGATGAATTCCTAGTAATAACATAATCATTTCTCTTGGCTTTTATTGATGTACCCATAATTTGTACAATTGTTAAAGGTCTTGGGTCATAGGCAGGTGTCAAAATATATCTTTTTGCCTGTTTACACAGAACTAAATCTCCCATTTGAAAGTTATGGGACTTAGTCTTCCTCTTCTTGTCTGCATGCTTCTTCTGTTTCAATTTGTTTTTGAAATCCAGTTGCTTGATGTCTTCATATTCATTTGATTTGAGGTTTTGCAATGTGGGAAGAAAATTATTCATCTTCCTACCAAACACAATAATTTGAAATGGTGATTTTTCGGTTGTGGAGTGTGGTGTGCTCCTATAATGTATAAAAAACTAATGAATTTTCAATGTGAGAGCATAGTAATGATTTCTTCACAGTTTTCACAAACCTTTCAGCCATACCATCAGCTTCTGGCCATGATGGTGTTCTTCTTGTGTGTTTTATCCCATAGTTATCTAGAAAACTAGCAAATTGGTGTCCATTAAATGGTGGTCCATTGTCAGACTTAATAAATTCTGGAAATCCCCAGGTAGCAAAAATTCTATCCAAAATTGGCTTCAGTGCTGTGAAGGAAGTGGAATTTACCATCTCTATTATGGGATATCTTGAAAATTCATCAACTGCTAAAAAGATGTATCTGTTTTGGTGAAAAGGTCCTGCAAAATCTATATCAATATATTGAAAATGATACTCTGGTAGTAGACTTGATTTAATTTGATACCTATGATTCACCTTAGTAACTGCAGGATTTTATGTATTTTTCAGTTAAAATGTCTAGATTTGGAAACCATATTTTTGTTCTCAACAATTGCTTGGTTTTAGTTATGCCTAAGTATCCTTTATGAGCCATTTCTATTGCTCTTTCTTCTAAAGACATGGGTAGAACAATTCTGTGGTCTCTCAGGATAACTTGATCACCATGAGTAAATTCATCCTTAATTTTTGAATAAGGTGTTAGTTCTGGTAGCTTCCAATATCTTTGATCATTGTTCGATATAGCCTCAATCAAAGTTTGAAGTGTTTTGTCTTTTTGGGTAGCATGTTGGACCTCGGCTAGTGTTAAGGCTTTGGGTAGAGAATTCTTGATACACAAATTGACATATTGTTCTACTTTATCTTGTTGGAGTGTTCACAACTTCCAAAAACTCCTAGCATTTGTCCTCAGAGATGTTTCAGTCAAAGCAATATAGTTTTGGTTACACTGTTTCTTGAGAAATTTACAATATGCCCTTAAAACAGAAAACTGATTATAATGCTCATAAGTTCCTGTGCTAGTATATTTTTTATGAGCTTTCTTTTTCTGCACGATAGAGTTTTTAAGCTCCTGAGAAAACCAGATTGGAAATTTCTTTGAAGAATGCCTCTTCAAAGGCACACAAACATCAATAGCTGAATTAAGAATGTTATAAAAAATGTCCAACATTGCATCCAAAGGTTTATTACATAGTAGTGAGTCCCAATGAAATTCTGAGAGAATACCAATAATCAAATGGATGTCCATTGAATAAAAATCTCTATAGAAATCCTCCCCAATCAATCCACCACCATTTAAATATCCAATTTCACACTAGACAAGTGGAGGATGGTGGAGATTCACCGGCAACAGAGGCTCCTCAATAGGACTAATTATACAACTACTATCTTGCAAAAAAGTAAGTTGAGAATTCTGTCATTTTGATTTCTAACAGAATTCAATTGGTACAGATTATGGTAGGAACACATGAGTGATAAAATTTGATGGCATTCAACCTCAATGGGAGGAGCAGATGGAGAAGGAAAAATCATAAAAGAAAATTCCTCAGTCACCCACTGAGCATTTGGGAGGTTAAAATCACCCATCACACATACTTTGCTATTTGGGAATTTTTCAGAGAGTTGCTCAAGGTTGTCACAAAACACAATATATTTATCAAATTTACTTAAAGGAGGGAAATGTGCACTTGCAAAAATAAACTGGTACAAATAAATGTTCAATACTGCTACTTGCTTGAAAAATTCTGCTGGTAAGGCATTTGTGGGCAGCTATCAGCACTCCGCCTCCCCTAGAGAAGATACTTGTTTCAGGTGATTAGTCCTTTCTGTATATGTTATAATCATATAACTGTAATTCAGCATTTTGAAACTCTTCAGACAGCCATGTTTCATTAGATATTAAGATGTCGTATTCAGAATAGGATGCATTCTCAAATAAGAGATGGAGCTTTGTTCGAAGCCTCTAACATTTTGGAAATAGATCTGCAAAGCGGAATCCTGCCTCCTCTGTATTGATGAATCAGTTTTTTGAATCCAGCCTAGGAATACCATTTACATACCTCAATGAGAGGTATTTCTCTCCTTTCTGTTGTTGTTGTTTTAACTCACTTTTCAGTTTGTTAAGTTCAACTTCTGGTAGGTTAAAAACCATTAGGTTGCTGGGTATCTTCTGTCTTTCATTCACTTCATGAAGAACATTGTTGGTATTCTGTCCTAGACCATTCGGAACTCCATGAGTTATTGTGCTGAGCCAATTAGGTGCAGATGAATTTTGTTTTAAAATCTGCAAGTCTTCCTTAATGTCATTCAAACCTGTGATAAAGTTTGTACTCAGGTTCTTGAAATCATCTTTGATTTCACGAACCTGCCTTTCAAACTTCTCAAGAGCCTGAGTGTTCGATAATTTCACCACCCAGGGCATCCTAAAGTGCAGCAACATGGATGGACAAACTCAGTGTACTTTTAATACCTGGGACACAATCTTTACATATGTAAGGCACAATACGAGTCGACATGGTCCGTGTACGAATCTCTGTAGAGTTCCAGAACATTACTTTTTTGCAGAAGTCACATGGAAATCCGAACACCTCACCACTATTTCTAGGCTCGTTAAAGATGCAGTTCTGGGAACATTTGTAACAGGTGCCTGACATTTTAGGTTATGCCACAAATTTGTATTAACACGTTGAAACAAAGTAAAGACACAGGTTCGTATATATCACAAATGCTGGTTATAACACTCAGAAACTGCACTCTTTGCTTACACTGGAGACAAACATTGCATAATATTGAAATTTGTATGGTGAAAGAATGTAAAGTGTGGCAAACTTATTTGGAACAGCGACGTTTGAGGAGCGAAGAGGAAAGATAGCTTGCAGCCAATCGCCTTGATGCACTTTGTCACGAGGACGAGGGGAACTTGACGCACCTGTTGCCGGATGTATCGGGCAAATAGATATAAACGTCGCAAATTTATTTAAATTGATAATGTGTAAAATAAATTATGAATTAAAGTTGAAGTAATAGTAAAGTTCCAGTTTCCAATTATTTTCAATGAGTTAATGAGTATATTAAATTGTGTGTATCTAAATAATAGGTATAAATATTAAAGTTACTCGACAACATCGCGAATTTTTTGTCCGCATTCTTTCCGTTGTTCCAGTTAATACTTGCCACACTTTAAACAAACTGAGGTCCAGAAGAAAAACAGCACTGAAAAACTAAATTGGTCAACAATATAAGGCACTCCTGAAGGTTTGTAAAATTATGTAATTTTCACCAATTTAATGCAAGGATTTCAGGCGAAAAATCAAATTTTAATCAGCATAAAATGACAACATGTTTACTAAGACATAACCTGAAATTCTAGCATGTGAATGGCTGATTGATTGTCAATACACAGGGTTGCCAAACCGTTCGGCTCAATTTCCCCTGTCGAAATTAAAAAATCCCTCAAAGGACCCCGCACCCGACAAAGAGAGAATTTCGGAACCATACGATTTTCTTTAAATTTTAATACAGTAGGGCTCGGTTATAACGAACCACCAAGATGCGGCAGACATTGTTTATTAACCGGTAATCCATTATATCAGATTTTTAATAAAACTGCTTGTATGTGAGTTTTTTCTCGATTTTATTGCAAACTAACACAACTCCAAGTTAACAAAGGTGAACACTAAATAAAATGAATATTACGTATACAGGAAAATATGTTTAAGTATATAAGTTCAAACATAACATATATTATTGTGTACTTAGACAAAAATAATCAGTTATTTTTTGTTGAGTTGATCATTTTCTTAAAATATCTTCGTTTGTTTTCTATTCTAGCACGGCGCAGGCATTTAAAACTTCTATATTTTCGGGACCAGCAAAACGCGCATAACATGTAATCATCTTCGGTTGGAATGTGGGACTCGGTTTCTTCAGCACAATCTTCATCACTTAGTTCTTCTTTCTCGCTATTTAGTGATGCAACCAATTCCGTATCATTTGGGTATTCAGTGGTTTCCAAAACTTCATCTGCCATGTCATATTCGTCAAGGTCGAATTGTTTAAAATCCTGAATACTGTTTGTTTCAACCCACTCGGATATATTAAAAGATTCATTTTTTTGATCATCAGCGGATTGTATTAGAATCCACTGGGCAAGTGGAAGTTCGTCATGTTCATCAAACTCGGATGAATCATAAAATCTGGCATGCCGGAAACAATTTTCAATTGTTTCCTGAGAAACATTTCTCCCAGCTGCATCTAACATCATAACTGCGTCCAGTATTGAAAGTTTAAAAGGTACATTTTGATCATAAGCTTCAATGAGTTTAATTAACAACCTTTTTCTGTAATGTGACATTAGACATCGAATGACACCTTGATCCATCGGTTGCAAAATGGCTGTAACATTTGGTGGTAAGAATACTATCTCGATTCGGCTTAAATTTTCTATTTTAGGATGGGCGGGGCAGTTATCAATCACTAATAAAATGTTTCCTTTCTTTTTGGAAAGTTCTTTATCCCAGTCTCCTATCCAATCCATAAAAATGTTACTGGTAACCCAAGCTTTTTTGTTGGCAACATAGGATACAGGAAGTTTTGAACAGTTTTTAAAGCATCTAGGAAATTTTGACTTGCCAATTACCAGAAGAGGCCTCTTTTCTGATCCATCCATATTAGCACAAAAAAGGACTGTAATTCTCTCCTTTGATAGTTTCCCTCCAGAGCATCGTTCACCTTTAAATTTAAGTGTTTTATCTGGAGTTAGTTTGAAAAAGATCCCTGTCTCGTCACCATTGAAAATGTCTTTTTCATTGTAACGTCTTCGCATATTGGGCCATACGTTTTTAATCCAGTCTTGTGTTACATCAATGGAAACAGAACCTGCTTCGCCATGCATTTTTCCGCTGTGAATGTTGTATCTTTTTTTGAAACGATCAATCCAGCTTTTATGGTACACTTTGACATCATTTGATTGCTTGTTGATCAACTCTTCAAGTTCTTCAGCTTTTGACTGCAAAATAGGCCCGGAAACAGGAACATTTTGACTTCTCTTCATTTTAGACCATTCTAGAAGCGCTCGATCTACTTCTTTTCGAACGGGCTCTCGAAGCTTCTTCGTTAATGCGTTTTTGTTCCTTGCGCCTTCGTATTTAGCTGTATTTCTCCAAATTGTGGATACAGTTGACTTTTGTAACTTATATTCACGACAAATTTGAGCATTAGCACATCCACTCTGTAACTTGGCAATTATGGACAGTTTATCAGACAGTGTGATTGCCCTTCGCTTTGCATTTGTGATTTTAGCCGAAGACATTTTCGTAATACATACGTTCTATACGTAATTTGCAAAACCATTGACCAAAACGTTTTTTGATCGTTTTGTTCGTCGCCTCGCCGCTTTCATTTGCAAGAGTGGGGATGTCGTGGCGGCGCGAGTGCTCGATAGTTCGTTAAAACCGGTCCTAAATGACTTAATTAGCTCGCGTTATACCCGAGCGATCGTTATAAGCAGGGTTCGTTATAGCCGATTAAAAATACATTGAAAAATGGGAATTTCAACGGGAACTTTTAAAACTGTTCATTATATGCGAACGTTCGTTATATGTGGGGTTCGTTATGACCGAGCTCCACTGTATGTTGTAACTATGGATAAGTACTTCACAAAAATGTATGTTAGAATATGGTGCCCCCCCCCCCCCCATTTGGCTACAGTGGCATATCAAAGTTACGCTAATCACCATACATATTTTTATTTTTTTTGCATTTTAGGCTAAAAATGAGTCTATATTTAATGGATTGTAACATGTGGGCAAACAAAATAATTTTTAAGATGTAAGTCCAGTGGCGTACATAAAAATATTAAAAATATTTTTTAAAATTTTTTAATATTTTTATGTACTCCACTGGACTTACATCCTAAAAATTATTTTGTTTGCCCACAAGTTACAATCCATAGACTCATTTTTAGCTTAAAATGCAAAAAAAAAATATGGATGGTGATTAGCGTAACTTTGATATGCCACTGTAGCCAAATGGGGGGGCACCATATTCTAACATACATTTTTGTGATGTACTTATCCATACCTACAACATATTAAAATTTAAAGAAAATCGTATGGCTCCGAAATTCTCTCTTTGTCGGGTGCGGGGTCCTTTAGGACTTTATGAAAAAAATTCCCCAAAAAATATTTTTTCTTGCTTTTGTAGATTAAATATGTTATTCCTGGTTTTTAATAATTTTTCGTTGCTAAAATATTGTCCCCATATCTCTAAAATACCCCTAAAATTAGCTCTGCTACAAATAAAGCCTGAAGAACTAGAACATATTTAGTGCAAATAAAGCTACTTTGTCCAGGATTTTTTTTTTATTTTTCAAATGAAAGAGAGAACTTATAACCAAGAGTAAAAACAAGATTAAAAAAGAGGAGGTGTGTGGTTACGACCGTACGACAGAAGTGAAAACTCTAATAAAGCATTATTAAAAGCTAAATAAAAATAAGAAAAAAACGTTTCTTGAAAGAAGGCTTCGGGTATCGAACTCGGTACCTCTCGCACTATTATCCACCACCTCACTCGACGGTTTTTGTCGAAAACGAATATAAGTATACGGACCGGTATAATACATATTTTTGCCAAGTCGATTATTGTGTAAACGGGCCCAAAGGCGTTTTCACTTCAAAAATATAATATTTCTTGAACTGATTAATATATTTAACCTAGGATTATTTCCCTAAAGTTAAATAACGATAAATTTCTTTAAAAGTATATTAAACCACTTGACTGATTAAATAAATATTTTTATGCGGCAACTATAGATGACGTCATCGCAGTTCAAACATAAAGATTAGTAAAATATATATTTTTTACATTTTATGATCAGAATAATTGGTTTTTTGTATTTTTATCTGATTTTGTGGTTTAAGAGATCAGACTTAACTCGAGTCGCGTCAAACTTAAAATCCCCTGTTATTCCCCAGATAAATATTGTCTCCCCAGTAGAAATCCCCAGAATAAAATATCCCCGAAAAATACTCCAAAGAAAAAAAATCCCCTAATTTTTGGGGAAAATCCCCTAATCTGGCAACCCTGTCAATACATAATAATGTCGGTTGATTAATATCCAAGAATCCCAATTCATTTTCAATCCTTCTAATTCAGCAAATGTCATCTATTGAAGATACTGCAGCCCGATATTCGGCCTCGGCAGTAGATGTTACAACAAATCTTTGTTTTTGAGTGTAACAAATAATAGGACCTCCTCTTAAGTATGATATTTTCGTCGCACATTTAAGCACAGGTTTGCCTGAAAACCTTGACACAAATGTTAACAAAGTATTCAAAATCGTCGCTCTCTCTCAGTGTTTACTGATGGAGCACAATCCTGTCCTAAAGGCTCCCCATTCAGTTTATTCACACATTATATTCCAAAGTTTCAAGGTGATGAGATATCATCTCTTTGCAGATGATACTGGTTTAATTACTCGTGCATCAAGTCCGAGATATATAATAAACCAAAATTCACTCTGATTCTGTCTCATGTATCAAAAACACTCATTCCTTGGTTAAACCAAGTGAAATATTTAGGCCTAATCTTTAGCAAGAGAGTGTCAGGGGCGGAATTTGTCGAAATGGTAAATCTAAGTCAAAAACTATTCTATATAAAAATCGTATGGTGTTATGACATGGTGGAGCGCAACTTCATAATAGAGTTTTAATAACAATCTCACTCTAATATAGGGGCGTGCAATGATTTTGGAGATCCAGTACATAACGCCGTATTGGTATTGTCATTGTTCATTTTCAAATAAATAGAATATATTTGGAACCTTGAGGGGCAGCGACAAAAACGATTTTATATTTTTATAAAAAAAAAACACGAAGATTTATTTTATATAGATAAACTCTTTTTATATACAATCATGTTACAAATAGTTTAAAATAAAGTTTTAATAAAATATACATCACGTTTTATTCGTTTTATACATAATATAAAATGGGCTACCTTAATGATATGCTTCAGACTCTATCGGGTTCAGCTTTTACGTCAAATTCTTCAATATTACATTGACAAAATGTATGAAAACTAACCAGATTGGAAATTTTCTCGAGACAAATAATAATATTGAAGTTTAAAATTTAACGTACAAGCGATAACGCATCCTTCAGTGAGTTTAATATGCTTGATTTACTATTAGTATATCAACAATTTCCACAGTATCAAACGCTTTTAACGAAATTGTGTAAGGTCTTCCAGAAATGAGAGGATAGAAGTGATTTGTACAAATTTTGTAGACGGTTAATGTCCTGCCTGTTCTTGGACGTAGGTACATTGTGTTGCGCACTGATGACACTAGTGTTTGAGGCACATGTAACTTGGAAAGTTTGGATTAGCTTTGGTTAGTTGCATACCAGCAAAAAACTAACCAAACTTGATCCTATCATGAAGTGCTGCAACAAATTTGCAGACATTTTAATGGACCTCCATATAATGCTACTCGATCTCTCATCTTGTAAGACTTTCATCTCAAGTACTTTGGCCGTGTAATTTTTTTCGAATTAATATCAACCAGGTTATGTCCTTTTCTTTCTCTCACACACATAGACGCGTATTAAGTAAAATTCGATAACGCACCAATCGAGTCTATTCATTTCATTTCGACTTAAGATAATTCTCAGAAAACGCTAATAATCTGTACCGTTGCTTCAAGTTTCTAGCGCGTACGTGAAAATTCGCTATTTCCACCGTGTGATTGGCTGGAAACCATCCGGTTTGTCCGTCTCGTATTCTCTCGCCGTGGTACCAACCTGCAAGATAATTATATATTAATAACAAATTCATAAAAGGGCACACAACATTTGCACTATCAAACAAGTAAATTAATAATCTTGTATATTTTGCTTTCTGATCAACTTGCAGTGGATACCTGGGTAGAGCTGCATGGAGAGCTTCAGTATCAGCGATGTTATCCATTCACAAAACAAAATCAACCAAATGAGGAAATAAACTCATAATACATCCAGATATCATTAAACTTTTAAAACTTACTTCATAGTGTAGGAATTCATCAAACGAGTAAAAAAGCATTAGGTACTAATAAGCATCGCCTTTCGTTTTTCTTTAAATACTAAGCAAAGTACTTCTTACCATCTGCCATTTTTCTCCTTACATTGATGACGTCGCCCTTCGTAAGCGCCAATTCATCGGGTTGACTAGCCGCGTAATTGTGGATGGCCGAAACTTGCGGACAGTCCCAGCACTCGTACAGGGTCTCCTCTGGGTCCTCCGACTGCGGCGGAGTCAGAGCCTCGAGCCATCGCTCCTTGTCGCTCTCTGAACTGCACGACAGCAGCTACAAAACAACAATTTTCTTAAATTAGATTCAGTTCTAAGCAAAAGAATGCTGTTCTTTTACTCTCCCAAACAAATAAAACCTAGATTGCAAGCCTGAAGTTAAAAACCCTCTGTGTACAGCGAGTGTCGCAACGACCGTCCAAGTTTTTGGGTGGTAAGTTTACTTTGAAGGTTAAGGTTTTGAGGGTTTATATTTATTTATTTATGGTGAGTAACTCAAAATAATATACGTCTAATGTCTTAGAAATAATTATAACTGATACTTAGTGTAATTATGCCTCAAAAGTGTTGCATTTCTGGCTGTAATGGAAACGATAAATATTGGGCTAAAGTTCATATTTTCGTTTTCCAAAGGGCATTAGTTTGCAACATGAATGGCTATAAGCTATATCCCGCGATAAGTTTGAGCCCACAAAAAACACGAAAATATGTGAAGCTCATTTTCTTAAAGTAGTGTAATAAAAAGTACAATTCAGTAGTGCACGCGCATGCTTGGCGACCGGTTTAGAAATTACAGTGTCGCGAAGTCTCAATTCATCGTGAAAACTAGGGGACATTTTAAAATCATCTTAACTTTTAAACACTTAATAAATGTGGATCTATGCAGCCCAAATAATATTTTTATGAAAAGGCTATACAATTAAAATATTAGTAGACCTAACCAAATAACATAATAAAAACTCATAAAATATTGATCAAATCATATCAAAACCCCAACTTTCTCGGAAGGATCCGGTACAAGAAAGATAAAACGAAGAATCATAAACAACAATTATGGCAAAAATGCAAAAAATCCTGCATCTGTACATCGTCACCCCTAAAACCAGGAGAGCTCTTCAGGGCTCCCTGTGATATAGGCAAAGTCGTTTTTTGAAAGAACTGCTCAAACATTACCCCAACTGGATCTAGAGCTATTGCGCTTAGCCAAAGGCAGCCCATGTACTTCTGTACTGACTGCAGGATTGAACCACACGAACTACCCAAACTTAAAAAAGAAATTTGTGATCTCCAAAAATAATTGGAACAATGCATAAAACGCACTCAAAAAGTACCAGACGTTGAACCACACGAACTACCGAAACTAAAAAAAGATATTGATGACCTCCAAAAGCAATTAGAACAATGCACAAAAAACACCGAAAAAGTTCCTAGCAAGTCAAAAATTACGGAAATGGTTCAGATCTCAGTCTAGACCCAAACCGATCTCGTCACAACGGAAGTATCAAACTTAAAAATTAACTTGGAATCTCAACTTAAAGATTTTAAGGAGGCAATTGATATTTTACAATCATAACTGCTACCAGTGAAGAAAAAGTTGTCAGAACTAGAAAACCAACCTACAGTAAGTGGTCACTCACTAACTGGAAATCCTTTTGAAGGCACAGTCGAATAAGTAATTAAAGAAATTCAGGAAAAAGAATTAAGAATCCGAAATTTGCTTATTTTTTGGACTCGGAGAGCAAGAAGCATATACCAAGGAAGTTAGGTGGGAACAAGAAAGCAAGGTTGTTAAAGACATATTAACCTCTGTCTGTCATGAGGCCGACTTGACAAACATAAAAAGCTTTAGGGTTGGTACCTACAACCCACAAAATAGTCGCCATGTTAGAGTAATTTTTGCGTCAAAGGAAGAAGCGCTTAAGGTACTAAAAAATAAACACGTATTTGGAAAACACTGGTAAATACCTAAAATATCATCAGAAACAAGCACAGAAGCAGTACTTAAGGGATGTACTAAAAGAGCTTAAACAGAGAAAAGCTTCAGGTGAATCAAACCTAACAATCAAATATATTCAAGGCATTTCAAAACTAATCAAAAAACCAATTCTTGAAAACCAGAAAGATCATGCATCAAAAAACTAAGATCTCATTGTGCTATACCAACGCAAATTCACTGAGCAATAAACTAAATGAAATCCAGGTGTATGCAAAAAGAGCAACCCTCAATATTAATGCTTACGGAAACATGCTATTCCTGACTCGTTAATCAACATTCCAGGCTACAATATTTATCGTGATGACAAAACTAGTCACAGAGGATGTGGAGCAAGTATCAAGATTAATAATTCTATAAATGGGATACAAATAAAATCCAGTTCAAACAATCAGTACCATATGCCAACCTCCATAAATGCAGTTTGGGGTTGCAAACCTAACATTTCTCCTGGGATGTATTTATCCACCACCAATCGTCACTTTAAATGATAATACAGCATTGATTGACACTCTCCATGACATATACACAAGTCAAATCCAAACAACCTTGTTTCTGAGGATTTTAACTACCCAGAAATAAACTGGAATAATCTCATTGTAACTGCAAATAATGCTGTTGGGGAAACACCCCCCGTTTTTCACCGTATAGTTTGGTGATAACACCCTGTATCTCTGTAGTATGAATGAACCGTACTTAAACTCAAAATAGATTTATTTCATCCCAGGTAAACGGAAATTTGTGCATTTAAAGCAGCATATTTCAGTTCTTCATTACGATCCCTTAGTCCGAACTTGGTTTTATCGGTATAATAGAGTTCGTCATTTGCTATGATTCGAAAAAGCGAAATGGCAGAGCATCAAGAAAATCGCTTGGAATCGTTTTCAATTTAATATATCCTTCTCTCCGTCAGTGTTCTGTAAACAGCAGTGTGTCAAAGAAAGAAAGAAGATGCTTTCACCCTCTCAAATGAAACCGACGCTTACCTTTCCCGCGAATTCCCACTTTATTTAGATCTTGCCGCTTAGCGATAGAAAAATTATATTTCCGTGCCTGAGAAACACTCAACCGCGAATGATCTGTCTCGTCACAGCTCTCCTAGATTTTAGCGCCAAAAACAACTAGCCCTGTCTTAGCACTGTTTAAGGCAAATAATTAGTTTAAGAGTGTCTTACAACCCCTCAAGCGTGCTAGATCGGTCCAGTCACCGCTCTCTAGCAAGTGTAGTTCCAACTTTCACTCGACCAACAGCAAAAGTTCCCGTTTCGCGCCAAGACTTTTTGGCAATTTCTCCGTTTGTATGCAAAGATATTATAAAATATCTAGTGTACCTCTGTTATCTTTGTCCAAGTTTGGACAAAGACCTATTTTGGGCGTTTTTACGCAAAAGCCAGACACGATGAAGCGTCTAGGCTTACTTGTAGTTGAAGAGAAGCAATGAAATGGCGGTACCAAATTTGTAGCTCAAATCGTGCCTGTACTATTTAAATTAAGGAGTTGAAGCCAGATTCCTGCCTGGTTGGAGGGAAGTGGAGAAAAGAGTAGATCAAGGTATTTCGTGAGAAAGGAACAGCTGGTTGGAAAAGTTATTAAATTCAGGAAAGACACTGTTTTATTCCTAAGTATAATCATTACGAAATGCCCTAAAGCATCTATAAAAGTAACCTGTTTTGCATATTTAGTTTTATGTATGAATGATTGAATGCATGGAAGTAGCTTAGAATTAGTATATATATATTGTACATATTCACCATAGTGAATTCAAATGCAATCTACACTTGCATTATTAAAGTACTGAGTTAACCTAACTACCTAGTTTCAATTCGCAACTTATGTGTAAAACCCCCACCACCCTATTTAATACAGTCCACTAATATTGCTTGTAGTTAATTATACTGTTAATTGCTACCCCCACCTTTGTGGTCATAATAAGTTAAAAAATTTAATTTGTTTGTGTCGACCAAGACTTTCTCAACAAATATTCAACAATGGGGTGTCTGATAGATGGTCAAGGAGTGTACTAGATTTCGTAGAAATCAAGCTTCTCTTCTCGACTTGCTGCTTGTAAGTGATCAAAAACTAATTTCTAAAATAAATTACTTACTATCTATAGGTAAAAACGATCACTTAGTTATTACCGCAGTGGCACAACTGCAGATACTTGATCAACCTACCAAAAAATAAATTAAAACGAAAATTCTAAAAAGACAGATATACACAGGTCAACAATTATCTGACCGAGAAACTCACTGGTACTATGGAACATCGTTCAGTTCAGTTACATATAGCGCATTTGAAGGGTAATAAAGCAAGCAATCGAGACATTTTTTCCTTTAGAAAGTTGCAACAAAACCCTGTATGAATGATATAATTAAAGAAGTAGATTTAAAAAGAAAGCTCTGGCACAAATACTGCAGAAAACTATGAGCTATATAGGCAACAGAATAATAAATTAACAAAATTAATCCGTGATGTCAAATCACAATTTGGAGAAAACCTGCTAGAAAGAGACGATAAATAATTTTATAACTATATAAAACGTAGTCTAAATAGTACTCAACGAGAAATTGTTTTAAAAGACCCAACAAATTATGAAATATTAACTAAAAACAAAACAACAGCCGAAATTCTTGCTGAACAATTTTGTAAAGTATTTACACATGAAGATCTTTTAAACATGCCTCAGCTTCCCGCTCAAGCTAGAGTCAAAAACGAGATCTCGCATATACTAGTTACGAAAGAAAAGGTTTTAGAAGCACTAAATTCACTCAAGCCCGATTTCAGTCCAGCATGTTTCTAGAAACGATGTAGGTAGCACAACTTTGGCTCCATTTCTGGCAAAGGGTCTACAGGATGTCCTCAACAACGAAGATATTCGAGAAAATTGGGCCAACGCATATGTAATCCCTATCTATAAAATGGGAAATAAATATGATCCAGCCAACTACAGGCCAACCAGTCTCACCTGTTATTTATGCAAGGTACTGGAAAAAGTTATAGTGTCGGAAATGACAAATTTTCTTATTTTAAATCAGGCGATCCCTTCAACACAGCATGGATTCCTGCCTCAAAGGTCTACCACCTCCAATCTACTTGAATCTCTAAACCATTGAACTAAAGAATATGATGAAGGCAGACCAGTAAACATTATGTATCTGCCTTTGACAAGGTTCCTTTTCAAAGGCTACTGTACAAACTGGAGTATTTTGGTATCCGAGGTAATTTGCTGACATTTATAGAGGCATTACTCACAAATCGTTCCTTTCAGGTGAGAGTGAATGGTACTTATTCATCCGACAAATCGAGTTATCAGTGGTGTCCCACAGGGGTCGGTAATCGGACCTTTATTATTTATAACATTTCCTGTTTCACCGATGATACCAAACTCTATTGCAATCCTTCTCTCAAATCACAGCTCTTTGAAGAGGACATCAGAAAACTTGAAACATGGACGTAAATGTGACAACTAAAGCTCAATCAGGACAAATGCACTGTTTTTCATATCGGTTCAAATAATCCTTGCATTAGATATTGGTTCGGTTACGACGAAATTAAGAGTGTGGAAAAGCAGAGAGATCTTGGTGTCATTATAAGTCGTAATCTTAAATGCAATTTAATTTACACCTCGACTTCAAATCACTTCTATCACAAATGGTGAAGAAAGTCAACTCCCTAATGTATCTAATACAGAGAGCCTTTTCAAATAAATCCATAGAACTGATGAAGAAGATATATACAACTTATGTACGACCCAAACTAGAATATGCACAGTCAGTATGGAATCCTTATTACCTGAAAGACATTGAAAATCTAGAGAAAGTGCAGCGTAGGTTCACCCTTACATACTAAGAGATACACCTTATAAAGAACGACGAAAGAGTGACATTGTTTGGGCTTAGCTCACTTAAAGAAGGAAGGGACTGAGGGGTTTATTTTATATAAACATGGCGCCGAATGAAGATATGAGTGCAGAGGATGAAAGTAAAAAGTGCAAATATTGCAAAAGCAATGTCGAAAAAAGTGGTGTGAGATGTAATTTGTGCAATATAAATTATCACCTTTCATGTGCATCAAGAATGACTGGGCTAGAAGTTCTAAGTGGCAGCAAAGGCCTTGTTTTATGTCCAGCCTGTGCTCACAGTTCCCGCGCGGCAGAGGTAAACAAGGCTATCAAAGAAGCATTACTACCAAAAATTCAGGAGATTGAGGTGTTGCGTCTTAAATTATCTGAGTTGGACAACAACGTTTTGGAGGAAAAGAAACAGATCATTAAAAGGTTAGATAACATCGAAAAAAACAATAACACTGGCGGCGGCGTGCCCAAGCTTACGGCGGACGGACAGATTTAGGACGGTAAAGTGTACGACAAAAACAAAAACAGTTGCACGTCACGAACCCGAACCAAGTCCAAGAGTAGCGATGTTGTCCAAACGAACAAACCTGCATCAAAATGTGAAAAGGACCTTGAAAGCGCCGATCCGGTTGCATTACTTGCTGTTGCTACAAATAAAAAACCAACCAAAACCATGCCAGGAAAAGAAGAAGAGCTGGTGGACTTAACCAAACTTTCAGAAAATGAAAATCAAAACAAACTTGAACACTTCCGATTCGTCTTCGGTCGAGTGCAGACGCGTTCGGTGACGGCTCTTTGAGCGCCATTGGCACAGGCCATTGAGCGACACGTGGCAAACGTTTAGTGACCGTTTTTCTCCCCGAGGAAGAACCGGATGTAATAGCCAGCGTAGTCTGTGCCTTTCATAGCTTAGCCAGAAGCAATTCTGTGCCTTTCATAGTTTATAGCCAGAAGAAATACCCATTCACGCAGGTACCCAGGCCGGGAGGGACCGGATGTCCCTGTCGGACCATTTCTGTCTGTGCAATTCAGTAGCTTATATTTGTGTAAAGTTCGATGGTCACGTGATGGTTTAGAGCCAGACACTACGTGGTCATCAAGTAATGGAGCTGGCAATTGCCTAGGAGCAATGCCATAATCAAAACCTGGAACCTGGAACAAACTTGAAAACCACTTCCGGTCCTGCCGTCGTAGGATGAGCACGTTGGAAACGGATTACAGAATTCGGCACGGGTAGTGGAAGCCATTTTGCTTAGAAAACGTGTGTCAATCATGCGGGGGGAGTCCGGAAAGTCGTGCCGGCTGGATAGTGTAAGGGGTGGGTCGCGTATTGGAGGGTGATTCCTACTAGGACGCCAGGGTTATTTTCGTTCGCGGTAGCGTGGCCTGTGGGCGATCGGGGGTTTATCCTGCGGGGATTTGGAGTCTCTGACAGAAAGTGGTTATACCTACAGTGTGCGAAGCCCCCTTTCATAGGAACTCAGTCGTGCAATTCATTTGCTTATATTTACGTACAAGTCGGGAATTACAAGGAGCACAGGCCCGTCTTACTGGGGGTTCCCACCGAATAAGGCCCTTCAAACCGGAATAACGTGTAACGGATGCGCCGGACGGAGGGCGGTGCTGGCGTATTGCCTAGTAGGAGAGCCATTGGTTCCCCGAAAGGGGGACTGAACAAACAGGAACAGGAACAAAACTTGAGAACAAGTACCAACAACGGGCTTGAGAAAATTGAAAATCAAGGCCAAGAGGGATGGACTAAAGTAACTCGAAAAAGCAGGAAAAACAACCAGCCAAATAAAAACGCCAGACCCTAACCAATAAGAGGGTCAAATAACTCTCCAGGTCTACTCAAAGCAGCTCAGGTCAAATCCTGGATATTTTTATCTGGCTTTGATACATCTGTAAATGAGGATATGATAATAAATCATTTAAATAATAACAATCTAGGAGATGGTTGTTTTTGCGAGAAAATGGTTACAAAAAAAAGACCACAAGGTCATTTAGACTGGGAGTATATCAGCAGAAAAGGGATGAAATAATGAGTGCTAAATTATGGCCCTGTGGAATACTAGTTAACCATTTTATCAACCTCCAGGGCTTGTAGATGGCAAGGTCCCCAGCCCCACAAAGGAAACCAAATTAAGGCTGCTTCATCGTAATATGCAGTCATTACGAAGGAAGTACAACGAGATGGAAGTGATATTGGAAGAAAATAACATAAACATAGTGTGCCTGAATGAACATTGGCTACTGAAGGACGAGATTGAATCCACAAAAATAGGTAAATATGCTCCAGCAGCTTTTTATTGTCGAGAACTGTCAAGGGGGGTGGCACAGCTATATTATTAGATTTAAAACATGATTTTTCTATTTTGTCTCAAGTAGGTGCCTTGTCTCACTTGTTTGTTGAGAAATGCATTGAAATTTCTGCTATTTTATTAAAGAATTATAACCTTGCAATTATAAATCTTTACAGGTTTTGATACCTTTATGCGGGTTTTGGAACATGCACTGGGTTTGGTTGGCATTGGTCGACGGGTAGTCTTGTCAGGGGACTTTAATGTGCATTTTAATACAAATGAAGCGACTTGCACCTCTTTGCGCTCTCTCCTGGAATCATTTCGGTTAGAACAATTTATTTACAAACCAACAAGGAGGCCATATTGCATTGATAATATTTTTATGAAATTTAGAGATGATATTTGCTGTTCTTTGGTGCTGGACACTGGTGTCTCAGACCACACAGCCCAGGTTGTGGAGTTTGAGCTGCCTGATGCCATTAAAGAGACCAAGTATGAAGAGGTTAAGTACAGGCCCATTACTCAAGAAGGAAAGTTCAAATTCTACAACCTGGTTGAACAAGTAAACTGGGGATTTCTGGGTAACACAAGCACTGATGTCGATCATAACTTTACCATATTTCTAACATTATTGTCAGATTGCCATATTCAGTCCTTTCCTGAAAAAACTTACAGGAAGTCTAGGGACTTTTCTGGGTGTCATGGACTTGGTGAGTTGCATAAATGGTGCTTTTCACAGCTCAGAGTATGCGTCTGCAACCTTTTGTGACCACAGCAAGGCGTTTGACTGTGTCAGCCATGACATTCTCCTGGGCAAGCTGCAGTTTTATAATAAACTTTGAACTGAACAAAGAAATTTACCACTTAAGGATTTTAAAAAAAGGTTTAAGGCATTTCTCATCAGTAAGACTTTTTACACAATTAAAGAATTCTTAGACACACCTGTTTAAGTATCTGTTGCCTGTATGTAGGTATCTGTTTCTTTTGATGTGTGTTTATGAAATTTTAATCTGCTTCTGTTTTTGAATGTTTATTGTACTTCCAAATTTAATCCAAGTTTTATCATAATGTTAATAACGAAATTAGTGTAAATATTATAATCTCTGATTTGTAAATTATATCACATTTAAATTCTCTATTGTTATTTTATTAGTGTATATTTTTAAGATTCCTATTAGAAAAACTAAATTAATTATTTGAATATTTTGACGTATGTAAATGCTCTATTTGTATATTTGACATGAATAAATAAGTTTGAAGTTTGAAACTTTTAAGATCTTAAACAACAACTACTCCCCTGATTTGAATCTCAATATATTTACATTCAACAACAACGAACATCTAAGAGGCCATTCAGTGAAATTAAACAATGAGAGATATTCGGGCATGATAAGAAAAAACTTTCTAACAAATCGCGTCGTCTACGCCTGGAATGCCTTGAGTGATGATACCATCAGTGCACCTAACAAAAACATCTTTAAAAACAGACTAGACAAGAACCTCCAATCAATTAACTCTACCTTATTGCATTATCTATGAACTGTGATAATTATTAAAATGTGATAATTGATTAATTAACTAACTGTGATATTTACGTAAGTAACTAAATAATCAAATAACAATCTGTGATAAATAAATGACGGAAAGAGTGTGATTAAACTGTGATAAACGAACTGTGAAAGTATAGATTTAGCACAATGCAGCATCTCATCGCAATTTCCACTCACTGCTGTTCGCAATAATAATAATAATAATTTTAACAATACAAGATTCAAATATTGGTAAGTTTTTTAGAATAGATTTACTAAAACCACGGCTAAAAAAAGACCGTATAATATCTATTTTTTAAATTACCCTAGTTATTTATCAAAAAATGTCAAAATAGGGTCAAGTAAAGATATTTCAATGATTGCCACTCTCCTATCTTAGCTTTAAAAATTGAAATTTTTCGGCAGCAATTCGCTGAAATTATTGAAATATTGTCCAGTTTGGCCTGGCAAATGTCACATTACATCACTAGTCCGATAAAGTAAATGATTCACTCTCTGAACAAAACTGCTACTAAGCATCAAATTCGAAGCCAATGTGACAAAAATTGAGTTAACACATACATACAGCTAATCATCTGAAATTTTCGTTTCCAATAAAACGTTTCATAATATATGATTGTGAAACATCTAAGTCGTTTACTGTACTCATAACCTAAATTATTATAATTCTTAATTATTACACTTACATATTCGATAGTTTTTCCGTCCTGGTTCTCCAGCACGGTCAAGAAGACGAGATTTTTGCCTTGCGCCTCTTTGGTGGGAATCGTAAGCGGCACCTCGGAGGTACTGAGCTCCACCAAGTTTCTCGGGCAGTACTGTTGCACCACGTAATTCTTCTCGCTCCTTTCCTTCGCCACTATGAACAGATCGTTGAACAAGAACAGATACACGTTCGTCTTGCTAAATCTCTTTCCGAACGTTAGTTTGGTGTCGTCGTTTCTCGACTGCATGTGAACCACCGAGCCCCGACGGACCAGCCATCGTTCCGGGGTAATCATGGGGATTTTCGGGACCGACTGAGGGAATTGTAGTTGTTTGGCTATTTTGAGCAGCTCGGTCTCGCGCTCTTTTTGACGAGCTGCCTCATTACATTGGCTAACAATCTACAAACAATTGATAATTATTGACACACAATGTTTTATAATGGAGTTACTGAACCAACCTTATTTACTGTGGCCAACGCAAACTGACAAGCGTAGTACTCGGAGTCCTGTTCGGGTAGTCTCTTTAGCACAGCGTCCACCAAGAGGGGCCACCGGGTAATTCGTTGCATCGGTAACATCAGAAATGAGTATAGGGACAACGATTGGCAGGCCTCGTTCAATTCCAGATGCTTGAGGAACTCTGTGAAACCCAGACGTTCTCTATAATACAATAAAAAATAGAAAAATTAACAACGTTGACGCGTCTTTATAATACCTACGCTGAGGAGCGTTCACATTAACAAACATTTCTTTGCAACACCCCGATTTACACCTCGACTGATATTTTGGGTTAATTTAAATTAACCGCGTTTATATGAAAAATTTCAAGTGTCAGTAGATGCCAACTTCAACTGAGCTTAAGTTTGACAACAAATCAGATTTTAACAAACTACTTCTGTACTTAAAACAGAAATGATTAATGAATATACAATTTACTTGCTGCACCATATTCTGTAATAATAAATAAATAAATAGCCATATATTTCCAACGAGCCCAAGGGCCCAATTACAGGAAATTCAAATAGGTATGTGGGTGATTATCGCAAAAACGACCCCTCGCCTGTTTTAGGTTCCCTATCTTTAAAATCAAAAAATTATGGGGATTGAATATGAATGAATACTGTCAGTTGAATGTCTTTAAATCAAAACCGTACAAATAAGATTTTCTTTAAATCAAATTCTTGTTTTTTTTGCAATTTTGTATTAAAACCGTCATTCCCGTCCACTGTCGCAAATACAAAATTAATAACAAAATACCATTTTTCTGAAAAAATAAATAAATGAAACGGTTTTTTTTAATTAATTCTATTAAAAAACACAAGTAACTTTTTATATTTGTAAACATATTTAAAAAAAAATCTGTTTTTAATTTTTTTCCTTAAGCTAAAGTTTGTCTTTATGTTTTTTCATCATTCCCGTTCGTACACGGTTGATTTGAAATAAAAAGAAGGGATAAAATTCCAGAATCCTTAAACCAATATAAAAAGACGCGCTGATGCCTGTTTATTCTTGTCTGAGCAGCCAGAGAGTAAAGGTGCATATCTCGAGTAGCTGTAATAGATGCCTGTTTGAAAATTGCTTGTGTAACCAGATGAGTCATCATTCCCATCGTAAGTGTTTTTTTTTATATTTTAGGAATAACAGTAAGTTTTTTTGCTTAAAAGCTTTGTGAATCTGCCTTTTTCTTATTTCGACTTAATTTTTGCTATTTGCTAATTAGTTAAAAACAAAAAATTAAGAAAACCTACTAAAACATCATTCCCGTCGTCGTCATTTCCGTCCGTTTTTAAACAGACGGGAATGACGCACAGCGAACGGGAATGAAATTTTTTAAAAATTTCTTGAAATCAATGCTTGTTTTAGATAAAAATGGCTAAGATCAAGAAAGTCATTAATGCCAAAGATGAAGAGCGGAAAAGAAAAGATCTCGAAAGGGCCAGAGAACGCAGAAGACAAATTCGTGAAGATCCTAAGAGAAAAGAAATGCAACGACAGAAAGAACATAAAAAATATCTAAGACAAAAAGATAAAGGTATTAAAAAAAATTGCACACTTGACACGAAGAGAAAAGAGAAAACAGCGTAAATAATGGAAAATTAATTCTAAAAACTATAGAGACATTAGAAAGAAAACAAGAGAGTTAGCTAAAAGAATAAAAGAAAACACACCATCCCCGTCTATGTCTGAAGATGATATTGAAGAACCCCAACCAAGAATGCATTGCCATAGAAAAAAATTGATTGAACAATAATGACAAATAAAATTATGACATTTTTTGGGATTATGAAGGTGCATCAAATTAAAACTGTTGTTGGAAGTGGGATCGTTCACATGAAAAAAATATCATGGTTTGAATGTCATATTTTATGTGAATATTATACCATTGGCACCTTGAAACACAAAAGTCAGGTGCCAGTCTGTCATTCTGATAGCAGTGACAGTTCTGATTTTGACATCCTTTTAGATATTTTAAAAACAAAATCAACACCGATCTACCCCACTATTTATAGCGATGAAGAAGTTCGTGAGAATGATAAAGAAAATATTAATATGGCATCATCTTCCAATTACAACAATGTACACATTTTGGCCGGTACCTATATCTTGGTAGAGTTTCAAAATAAAATGAATAAAAATCTTAAAGTTTACCTTTATGCAGCAGTGTGCCAAAATGATATAGATTCCTCTGATGGTGAGGTAAAAGTAACTTTCCTTAAAATATGTGAAAATTCTGATAATCCTGAATGTGGAAAGCAGTTGTTTACGGTAGACGAAACCGACACGGCCTATATATCTGAAGATTAGAAGGCGACAGAATTTTTTTTAAGTTTAAACAAAATGTTGACATATTTGAAAACCCATAAAAATAATATGTAAGGTTTTTAGATCGGAAAAGTAAGAGTTTTTTTGTTACATTATGTGTTTAACCTCTTTAAATTGAAATTTATATTATGTTTGTATTGTTCTAAATAAAAGTTTAAAAAGAAGACAGTAAAATATCATTCCCGTCCCTGAACCGTCATTCCCGTCTGACACAATATTTTAAAATATTAAATATTTTCAAAAATAGGGTAGTTTGAACTGGTTCCTATCTGACGTTCTCAAGATACACCTTGAAAATAAATATTTACTAGGTGCAATTTGTATTTTTTAAATAAAAATGCCAAGGACACTTTTAGCCTTAATATCAGTCGTTTTTGCGATAATCACCCATGTATATGACAAGAGAAAGTAAAGTCTCACAAATGACATACTATTGCTAACTAATCATAACAAGTTACGATAATAATCACGGCAGATTACAACGTAAATAGATGTATATATGTAAATACAAAAAAGGAAATAGATAATACACATTGATATACATAACACTAACAAACTAAAGGGCTAACCAGACGCAGGTACCTCAAAACAGTTGGTAAGCTGTCGAAGTTTATGTCGCAAAAAGCGGAAATGTAATTAAAATTGTGGCACATTTTGTAAATGGAACTGGCACCACTGCGGGATATGTGAAATGATAGGCGTTCCAACAGAAATGGACAATCGCTTTTAGAGGAAAGAAGCTTATGAAGAAATGATAGTGACTGAGAATCGCAACGAACCGCCAAAGGCAACTCTGCAAACCTCGACAGGATAAGGTCATGGTTCAGACCCCGCTGAGGATGCGCCATCTTCCCTGAACATTAAATATTTTAGGAAGCGCCTCTGAACTGACTCGACTGAGTAAGCGTGGCAGTTGTATATATTTATTTATTTATTTATTTATTATTTATTTATTTGCGTATATTTCTGTAGACATGTTAACATGTTTTAGAATTGTCAAAATATAAAATAAAAAATTACAAAGTTAAAGTTAAAAGTATAGTTAAAAGTACAGGAGGATAGAAACACTAAAAAAACATAAATACAAAATACATGTAGAGGTCTAGAAATTAATGAGTACCTCTAGAAAACATGTTCAAAAAACTCACTAAGTGAGTAGAACGGATTCTCAGCTAGCATGGCCTTCAGCTCGCTTCTAAAGCGGCGAAAAGAAGAAATATGTTTTATGGCAATCGGCAGTTGATTGTATATTTTAATGGAGGCGATTTCAGGCCCATCCCTCACCTGAGTCAGTCGCTCTCCAGGAACATAGAGCATGTCCGCATTTCTAGTCTGATAGTGATTCACATCGCCACACTTTTCAAAGCTGCTATAGTTCCTGAATGTATTACAGGAGGACTGCAAAACATACAGGTTGACAACTGTGAGTAAGCCTTTAGATTTGAGGTTAGGGCGATAAGACTCCCAAAAGGGAAGTCGATACATAGTTCTTATTAACCTCTTCTGACAAACCAAGACTCTACATAATAAAAGGTCTTCAGAGTGCTTGCGTCAACAACGTCACGCAGTTGCAGAACAGCAAAAATTTTCGAGGACATTTTCATACATATGTGGTCAATATGATCATACCACGAGAGGTGTTGATCGACAAAAAGACCAAGAAATTTTACACAGTCTCTCTGGATAAGAGTTGCAACTTTGTCTCGAACCAGGAGGCTTCTGTCTTGGATGACCCTCAGAGATGTAAACACTACAATACTGGTCTTTCCACTATTTAGGCAAAGTCCATTTTTCTCACACCATGTAGAGATATCACTCAGACATCAGTTTGCTCTCTCGCAAAGGGTCTCATAGTCAACTGCATTAATGACAGCAGATGTGTCATCCGCGAAAAGAGTTATGTAGTTGTCATTTGTTAGTAGAGGCAGATCGTTAATAAATAACAAAAAGAGGACCGAACCAAGAACACTGTCCTGAGGCACTCCCGTTCTGATATTCACCCAGTCGGAAAGAGTCATCCCGTGGTCACCTTGCACTTCGGTCAGACAAATATGAGAGTATCCAATTATAAGCTGGCCCCCTGATTCCATAATGAGACAGTTTTTTCAGAAAAATTTTATGATTAAAGATGTCAAAGGCTTTAGTAAAGTCGCAAAAGATTCCCAGTGTCTTTAGCTTGTTGTTAAAATTGTCAAGCACTTTAGAATAGAAAGATAAGACAGCATCCGACGTAAAGCGTCCGACTCTGAACCTTATTGCATGCAAGTCAAGATCTAAAATGTATCCAGAAAGCTCATCAACCTACCCCGAAACGCCTTTTCGCAAATCTTAGAAAACACTGACAAGAGCGATACTGGCCTAAAGTTTTCCACGCATGATGAATCGCCCTTTTTTTATAACAATTTCTTTCTTTAATTCATCTGAAAAATACCCATGTTTAAAAGAAATATTTATCAAATATGTGAGGGCTGAAAGCATTATGGAATCAGGGGGCCAGCTTATAATTAGATAGTCTCATATTTGTCTGACCGAAGTGCAAGGTGACCACGTTGGGCGCAGCTTCTCAGTAGGTTACAGGGTACCTCATCGACACCACAAGATCTCTTGTCAATCACTGAGTTGATCAACTCCAAGACCTCACGCTCACAGACAGGCGACAAGAAAATAGATTGAGGAATTGTCTCACTGCCCAAATTTACATGTGGATTCTGCTGAGCGTCCTTGACAAGCTCTTTAACCGAATCAGTAAAAAAAGTGTTAGCGATTTCATCACTGCCAGTAATCTCCACCCTGCCAGAGACAAGGACCTCCGGTAATGATTTTTTTCTATGTTGTGAATTAGTATGTGAGTTTATTATGTCCCAAGCTGTTTTAGTGATATTTGTGGAAGTTGATAGCTTACGGGAGTTGTAGTTTTTTTTAGCAAGTGCAATTTTTTATTTGTGACACCTTAGTCTATTTTTGTATTCGAGTTTTAGGTTGAAATCATCTGATCTCTTAACACGTCTATTTAGCTGCCTCAAATCCTCGCCCTCGAAAATTAGACTTTGTGTTATCCAGGAACTTTCAACTTTCCGAGACTTTCTCTGTTTGGACTCGTAGGGAAATGTCATATTAAATAGACTATAGAAGATAGAGAAGAAGTGAGAGAGTTTTCACTCCAGATCCAGAAATTCCAGATCAGGTAACCTCATTTCCCTTGTCAGCAAGTGGCCAAAATGATTTATGTTTTCCGCAGAAAATTATCTCTTTCTCACAGTTGAGGAAAATGGCTCACTCACACTCACAGACTTACTTGGCTCAAAACACACGATTCGTGCTCTATAATCTGAAAAAGTTACGTCTACTACCTTACTCTCGAGAAGACAAGCAGAAGAAAATATGTTATCGATCAGAGTGCAGGACTGACCCTGCACTCTTGATTACTCAAGAGATAAAAAGATTGATTCAGGCCATACGAGATGAAAACGTTCAAAATATTCAAAACATTTTCATCACCACATCTAAAATCATAGTTAAAATCGCCACCAATGAATAAAGTTACATTACGTTTACATGGACTAACAGATTCTCCAGACAGTCACAAAAAAACACTATACTCCGCATCAGGTGGATGATAAAGACAGCAGACTAGTATGCGCTCACTTGTAGTTTCGATCAAGGTTGCTGCAGTCTCGAACTTTTTCTCAACACATATAGGAAGGTGATCGAGACAAAGAGGGCTATGTTTGCCAAAGTCACTACGTACATGTATCGCTATTCCACCCCCGCGAGATTCATTTATGCAGAAGTGAGCCGCTGCATCGTAGTTGCTTAGTTTAAAGCAAAGGGCTTCACTATCCGTCAACCAAGTTTCAGTCACGCATATCACTTCTGGGTAGTTCTCACAGTGCAAAAAAAGTTCCAGTTCAGAACACTTCATCCTGAGACTTCTTGCATTAACATTTACTATCCGTATGCTACTTATTTGAGTGGTTGTTGCGAGAGTTGTAGTTACTGGAGCCATTTCGGTTGTTGACCGTGGTAAAGTCAGAGGAATTGAACGTGCTGCTACTTGTTGGCGGGTTGGGACGAAATACGAAAACTTCTTTACAAGTCTTCAAGCCAGTAGTTTGGATTTAGTAAGTTTTCTTCCAGTGATTTATTGGTAGTAATCTTAAAGGCATTGTACTCCCCAGACCTAACTTTCGTCATCTCCACAGCATATCGGTCGTCAGCGCCAAAATTGTTCTTTAGATATTCAACAACGTCAGGCACAGTAACATCCAGTGACAGTTTGGACACAAAGATTGACGTTTGTGGAGTGGAAGCCAACAGCCTTCCGCAGTTCTTCCTCTATCTCGCCTCTCCTCTTTGGCTGTGATTTGCCACCATTGTGGAGATCATCCTTTCTCAGATCACATGCTTGACTTGGCTTAGAGGGTAGGTGATCATGTTGCTCTGCTGCACCAACTCTGCATTTACTCTCTCAGCGACCGAGACTGCCCGCATAACCTCTGGTATCATTTTGACACGCAGCCAAGCCCGTTTCCAGGGTTTGGATTCGGTCCATCAGCTGTCGTATGGAACGAATGTTGATAACACAATCAGTGCAAAGAAAGAATAGAATCCCTGCAGTGGCATCACCCGAACCTCCGAAGCCTTTATCCCAGAGCAGTTCCTGCACACCACCTATTGACATATGTCACAGGAACAGCCAAAAATTTCATTCCTATCCTCCTTAAACACACAGGCTGCCTTGCACCTTGAACAGTTGGACATCCTAGATGGATAGATGAAAATACAAAATTTCTAAATTTTGTGTGTGAGACGGGGTATAGTTTAGTCAGAACCCCCACAAAATGGCTGAATTGTACAGGTGAAACGTACTATATATTTATTTATGAATTCAGCAGTGTGGTAGTATAAAAAAAACAATGAAACTGTAGTCCAACTTTGATCTCACGAAGGAGTAATACAAGAGCTTAAGAGTGGATACGTTTGAAAAATGTTTGCAAGTTCTCAGTATAAAACCCAAAGCTCTAGAGCGTTAGCCACCATCTGATCGATATGACTGGTGAAACAGAATTTCTTATCGAAAACGACACCTAAATCCCTCATCGTAGTGCGGCGCCTAATCAAGATGGAATCGTTTATGGTGTAATTAAAAAGAGTTGCATTTTTAGATCAAGAGTAGGAAACAACATTGCACTTAGAGATGTTTAAGTGAAATCTGTTAGCCACACACCATCTACTGACCATATCAATACTGGCCTGAACAGACACGTGGTCCTAGAATGCATCGATGCGGTGGAACATTTTCAGATCGTCAGCATAGGCGAGAGAGCTACAGTCTATCAGAAAGACGAGGTCGTTGATGGATATATTGAATAACCCCTGGGGGACACCCGATGCCGGTACAAAAGGTAAGATTCCAATACTAAGATAAATATGTTAGAGAAACCGAACTGGTCAGATGCCTTTCGTAGTAAAATGTGATGATCAATTTGTGTAAATGACATCGACTCGACTTCTGCTGTTAAGGACGTCGTAGACATTAGAGGAGAAAGAGCAGAGATTAGTCATACATGATCTTCTGGAGAAAAAAAAAGGGTTGATGAACTGACAATTTGTTACGTATTTTGAAGAACAGGTATTTCTGTAAGACAATTTTTAGCACCTTGGAAAAGTTGCATAATATGGAAATACAACGATAATTGCCTTTATTGCGAATAGGCCAAACCCTGGTAATCTTCCAAACCTCCGGCAACACACCAATGCTCAAGATCAAGTTAAAAATGTGACAAAGAGGAGCACTGATGACTGATGAACAGTCTCTCACCAAAAAGCTGGGAATTCCGTCATATGTTGATTTATTTTTTAGCATTTTGCAAGCTGACGTTACGTCCTCGAAAGTGACTGTGGGAATGTCAATAAGCTCACAGTGTTTTGGTTTGAGCACACAAACCGACGTACTGGGGTCGCGCATAGACATTTCCAAAAAAGTCAGCAAAGGCAGATACGATATTATGAGGCCAATGGACGGGCTTATTTGTGTAGTTCATGGTTGCTGGGATGCGAGACTGAGCTTTCTTACTTTGAACGAAAGACCAAAAATTGGAGGGGTTGTTTATATTTCGCTCAGCAGTCCCAATGAAGTCCTTATAGTCCCTCTCAGTTAGTGATTTCCTTAGCCTACGCAAAGAACTATACTTTGCCTGGTAGAAGGCAGATTCGCGCGTCGGAAGTTGACTAAGCAATTTTTCTTGCTTGAAGATGTCAATCCATTCTCTTGAAAACCAAGACGGAAAACGCCTTCTTCTGGGTAGCTTATGAAGTGTACAGGCAGCAGAGTTATTATTGAGAATCACATAGAAGGACTGACATGAGCGAACAATATCAGGAGATTCAAGAACGCGAGACCAGTCAGTGTGCAATAACGACGCATACAACCTGGGGTAATCAGCTTTACGAAAGTTGAAGCGGGGTGGTCTAGCGTTGTTTACAGGAAAATTGACGGCAAGAGGAAGTACCGCCTGAAAATCAAGAGAAGGCAAGAGGATGATGTGGATCCTCCTCGACCAGAGGCACATCGTTATGAGCTACATTAACCGCCGAATTGGCAAAAACAAGGTCAAGGAAACGATTACATTTGGGACACTGTTGTGGCATTCCGTTTTGGTCACTAACTAAAAGTGAATTTCTAGTGCGCCCCTGGTACTATTTCGGGTTTCCGCTTCAGTTCGGCATTTAAATCCGATATTTAATTCGAATTCATATCTATCTGGCGCATTCGTCATAATCTCTGTCGTTTTATGCTTCGAAGATTGCGCGATGTGAAAGGCCTGCACGCTGATTCCACCTTGCGAAGCGCGCGACGACGCCGGTTTTGCGACACAAGGTACTTTCTTTTCTCCAGTGAAGCCCGTTGATTTGTCGATTTATTTAAATTTGGTTTTAGCTCAGGCATCTGAGGTGGATTTTATCGACAAACAACGTAGTAATTTCTGTATCGGTCATTTCGTTGTGTTTTCCTTAGTTCTAATACTGTAGATACGGGAATAACTCGCCTGGCGAGGATTTCGGAGTTTGCTTTGTCTGGTGTTGGAAGCCATGGTTTGATTAGCGTCTCGTGCTACGGATGTTGGCCCTCATTTTAAGAGGTAAGCACTCTATCATTTGCAGATGTTTCACGTCTCTTGTGTATTTATTAATAGTATTTGTGTATTATTTCGCTTCTTATTTATATCGGACTCGATTTAGTAGCTTGATTGGCGTGACGTCATACTAATTAGAATTTTATTAATGCTTATAGACTTTATATTCGGATGACATATGTTTTATTTATTTCCTGAGTTTCGCGATTATCCCAATTAATCGTTTTCATTCATGTCGGACTCGATTTATTAGCTTAATTGATCGGCGTGACGTAAAATTAATTAGAAATTAATTAAAGCTTTTGGGCTTTTATATTTGAATGGAATAGTCACTATTATTTATTCACTGGGTCTTGCGATTCGCCTAATTAATCGTTTTTATTTCATTTTCGACGAAATGTTATGTAGATTTTCGATAATTAAGTAGTTTAATTTATTTGACCTTTCTGAAGCGTATTAGCAGCGAGGGTAAAATTTATCCATTGATTTTTATGTTGCCTTATCAAAGCCATAGGTTGTTACTAATGCCAAAACCGCTAATTTCATGGAATTTATTCTGTTACCGAAGTTAGGATTGATGCAATGGGGAATTGTTGTTTTTATCTTTAATTTTAATAATTAATCGTGCAATTAATTAACCTCTAGTGATTCGTGTGGGTAACTGATTTCAACTATTAATTAGACACTAAACCGGGAAACTCGGTTGTTAATTGTTAAGTAATGCAGTTTTGTTTATTATTAGTTTTCGTTACTAAGGGAAGCCATCAGATCGCGTTATTGAGTGCAGATTACATATTTTCGTTCCTTGTTGTTTACCTTATTGAACTTTATTCTTGATTAATTAAAATAAAGGTAGAGGCACGCCATCTATTTGATATTAATATTGGAAGGTCGTTCGGACCATTTATATGCCAAATTCGTTTAGTACGATGTTTTTATTATGTATATTTTAGTGTTTTTGTTCATTATGTAGCCCGTACTTGAACTTTTCTCTTGAATTATTAAAATTCAGAAAGGGTTATGCTTTCTATTTGATAATAATATTGGAAGGTCATTCGGACCATTTATTTGTCAAATTTATTTAGTATGATTTTTCATTAAAGTTTATTTTAGTGCTTTTTGTTCATTATTATACTCTTTTATCAATATAGCATCAATGATTATGTACGTTTATTTTGATGTGCCACATGCGGTCCAAATTCTTGGACTGCTTATCCCCTCTATCTAAAAGGCAGTAATGTTATTTTTAACGGATGATATCGGTTTCCCTTGGGCGAACGGAACCTTTTTAGTTTTCTGCATAACTAATATTAAGTTTTAGTTGTAATATTTCGATTACTGTTTTTCTCATTTATTCTTTGGTTTTTTTAAACTTTTGGTTCATTATTGAATTTGATTTAAAATAAAAAGGGGAAAACCCTCTCTTTAATCTGAAATTTGAAACTCTGCTAAATTATTCTTTTCAACGGAGAGCATATTATCGTGACTCGTTACTAGGGAATGTTTCCATTCCTATAGGGTCCTCTCACCTGGCTGGGATACTGAAGTTCTCTCATCTAGTTAAAATTTTTGGAACTTTGTAGTCCACTTAACCGGCCGGACGTTTGAAGTTCGTCCACCTGTCTCGATTGATGTGGTTCACCCTGGTATGAACTGAGGGTCCGGAACAAGCCGCCTGTGTTGACCTGACGGTGGAACTTTAGTGAAAGCTAAGTAGTAGTTGGTTTAAGATTTAAATTGCTGTTTTTTTTCATTTGAAAATCACTACCACTTTTAAGTTAGCACCTTTACCCTTGTAAGTACTTGCGCCCGCCTTATTTCTGCGGTTTACGTAATCACGACCTCACGCGGTAGACCAAACTCAAGTTTTTTTATTTGCCCCTATTTCTCTCCGGAGTTCTTAGTTTCAGAAAATATTTTACTGGCAGAAGCATTTTATTCTCTGGAAGAATATTTTAATACAAACTTTTATTGGTGGTTTTCTGTTTAGTGTTTTATGAATTATTTTGTTCATTTATTTACTTGTATTCATCAAACATTTTGTATTTGTTTATATTTTGTTCTCTACTGTCAGAATATAGATAATTAATTTGGATTTCTTAACTGCTTTGTTAACAACGCTTCTGTTTATAACAGTAAAGCGATATTTGACTTTGAATGTAACCCATTCTATACGAAAGGGGCGACCTGAAGCTGAGTACTTACTTGAGATTTTTTAAAGTGTCATCGAAGAATATCTGGTTTTCGCAGTAAGGGATGTAGACGTTGAAATTTTCCTCGGCGTGCTTCTGAACGATATCGCAAATGCCGTGCAGCAGGATGTTATCCTGCCAACATTTCTCTAGATCGTGCAGCAACTTTTCCGACGAGTTTCGAACTAAAAGATAATACACATTATTAAGTTATGTCATGAGAAACACGTGGAATATTTCTTACCTTCTTCTACATGGCCGAATAGAACATCCCTTTCTTCCCTCGAAAGTATGTTGCTCGCGCTAAAGCTTTTAACAAAGTGATTGTTAAGCACGTTTAGAGAGTTTAAATAAGAAGCTTCCGACGTCAGGATCTCGAATTTGGCCTCTTGTATTTTTTTCTGGTGAGCGTTAAGGGTACCTGAGAGAGTTAGTATAGTTTTAATAACGTTACTTCGTTGCAACCTTGTAATTAAGGGAAAGCTTATCATGACACTGATTTATATGCATTAGTAATTTCCCTAGTTTCATATGTATTTACATTTTAACACATTTTCCGTAGAACTAAGATGATATGAAAAATGTCTTACTTAATACTAAGGAACTTATAACTTCCGGAATTTCGCACCAGAGGGTTTTGGTGAAACAAATGGAATTTCTGTTCGGTGACACCAGTTCCATGGCGGTCGGCCGGATTTTGATCACGTTGCTGATGACCACCTCCTTTTCCGACACATCTTCGTAGTTGTCCGAATCGAAGTCGGATGTATCCCCATAACCGATCGACTAAAAGTATAATAATTATGAGACTACAGGATCTGGTCGGAATAAACAATTAATTTTTTTTTATTGCTTTATGATTTCATTAAAGTTCTCTTTATTTTTGAAAAATTCGTACACTTCCTTGAGCTGATTTTTTGCTCCTAAGAAGTTTCCTCTACGAGAAATAAATCTTTTAAAAGATAATAAATGCTTCTGTCGTTAAGCTAAGTTCGATGTGTATTGCTTTGGTAGCCATGCAATCAAGTCATAGTACAGATCAGCACCAATCAACATATCGATGTCTGATGGTGAAGCAAAATAGGGATCACTTAACCTACAGTGATTGGGGATATTGATTTCATCTTGATCAATGGGGACTTGCCGAAGTTTGCAAGTTTTATTATTGAGTATAGCGAAAGTCAGCTTAAAACTTCTGTTATTATACACATTAGAATACAGCCTCAAATCAACCATCTTGTTCGACTTCATGCTACTTTGAGAAATGCCACTTAAACTCTTCTATGAGCTGACTTGTTATGAAAGAGTTCTAACTTGCAGAATCTAAGAGAATTTTTGTAACATAGTTACACGGGCTATAGCTAACAAAACATGAGAGTTATTATTTGAGAGTGTAGATAAGTTCAGTAAATTTGCACCTTGTGCCTGATTTTCTGCATTTGCATTAAAAGGGGGGGCTCTATTTTGTGTGTGCCACACCTTTGGAAGAGACCTGACTGATTCCAATTACCAGTATTGAGAGGGTGCCTATTTATAGGCTGACTATTTTGATTACCTTGGGCTGCTGAGTTTTGATTATTCAAACAATTACCTTGAGAAAGGGGAGCACCTTGGCGATTAAAACCACTTTGAGATGAGTGTACTTATTGAGAGCACAAAGAACATACTTTAGTTGAGGTACATTGACTTCTCGAGTGACTAGTACCGAGACAGTTGAAGCAAAGTTTTTTACTTTGAACAAAATTCTGCTTCTCAGACAAGCTTAACTTTCTAAATTTTTCACAGATATATATTTTATGAGAGTTCGAATTACAGAACCTGCAAAGAGATGTTTTATTCTGTTGCTTTACTGAATCCTGTGGATTATTAGCATGTAACGAGACTCCTTTTGGAGAATTTTTCTGAGTATTTTCTGCAGAAGACAAGTTTTCTAAAATAGCACACCTTTTGTGTAAGAAATCAAGAAATTGAGTGAGATTTGGCAACATGTCAATATCTCGCTCTGTCTCAAATGCTTTACGAGTGCCAAAATCTAATTTTTTCTCAAATAAATTAAGAGAAATTCCCAGAGTTCTTCGTAAGAGTAATTAAGCTTGTTAATTAGATCAAGATTTTACATTAGATTGGTTACAAATTGTCTTAAATTAGGACCAGTACATTTGACAACAGAGACCATTTCTAATAGCGATATGAAATGAGCATTAATCACTGATAATTAATTCTCATATCTTTCTTTCAATAAAGTTAATTGCAACTTCAAAGTTGCGAGTAAGCTTTGAATGATTTTTAGAGGTTCGTCTCTTAAGAATGACTTTAAGTACATGAATTTCTGAATGTCGTTTATTGGGGTATTATCTGTGATTAATGTGTCAAACAGTTCCATTAAGAAATTTTACCATTAAAAGGGTTGATCTTTATCTCTGGTAATCTTACAGAAGAGGGAGGTGGGCTCTGTTGAGCTATACATTGAGAATTTGGAACAACTTGAGTGGGTATGGTTAATATCTTAATACGTTTTTGTATCTGGACTATAATAAATTACAGCAAAGACAATACTACTACGAGTATTGTCTTTGCTTATATATCCTATCTAAAATCAAGTCAAAGTACAGATCAGCACCAATCAACATATCGATGTCTGATGGTGAAGCAAAATATGGATCACTTAACCTAAAGTGATTGGGGATATTGATTTCATCTTGATCAATAAGGACTTGCGGAAGTTTGCAAGTTTTATTATTGAGTATAGCGAAAGTCAGCTTAAAACTTCTGTTACTATACACATTAGAATACAGCCTCAAATCAACCATCTTGTTCGACTTCATGCTACCTTGAGAAATGCCACTTAAACTCTTCTATGAGCTGACTTGTTATGAAAGAGTTCTAACTTGCAGAATCTAAGAGAATTTTTGTAACATAGTTACACGGGCTGTAGCTAACAAAACATGAGAGTTATTATTTGAGAGTGTAGATAAGTTCAGTGAATTTGCACCTTGTGCCTGATTTTCTGCATTTGCATTAAAAGGGAGGGCTCTATTTTGAGTAGGCAGTGTGCCATGCCCTTGGAAGAGACCTGACTGATTCCTATTATCAGTATTGAGAGGGTGCCTATTTATAGGCTGACTATTTTGATTATCTTGGGCTGCTGAGTTTTGATTATTCAAACAATTACCTTGAAAAGGGGGAGCACCTTGGCGATTAAAACCATTTTGAGATGAGTGTACTTGAAAGTTATGTAAAAAGGTATCATGTTTATTGAGAGCACAAAGAACATACTTTAGTTGAGGTACATTGACCTCTCGTGTGACTAGTACCGAGACAGTTGAAGCAAAGTTTTTTACTTTGAACAAAATTCTGCTTCTCAGACAAGCTTAACTTTCTAAATTTTTCACAGATATATATTTTATGAGAGTTTAAATTACACAACCTGCAAAGAGATGTTTTATTCTGTTGCTTTACTGAATCCTGTGGATTATTAGCATGTAACGAGACTCCTTTTGTGTAAGAAATCAAAACATCGAGTGAGATTTGGCAACATGTCAATATCTCGCTCTGTCTCAAATGCTTTACGAGTGCCAAAATCTAATTTTTTTCTTAAATAAATAAATTAAGAGAAATTCCCAGAGTTCTTCGTAAGAGTAATTAAGCTTGTTAATTAGATCAAGATTTTACATTAGATTGGTTACAAATTGTCTTAAATTAGGACCAGTACATTTGACAACAGAGTCTATTTCTAATAGCGAGATGAAATGAGCATTAATCACTGATAATTAATTCTCATATCTTTCTTTCAATAAAGTTAATTCTTCAAAGTTGCGAGTAAGCTTTCAATGATTTTTAGAGGTTCGTCTCCCAAGAATGACTTTAAGTACATGAATTTCTGAATGTTGTTTATTGGGGTATTATCTGTGATTAATCTGTCAAACAGTTCCATTAAGACATTTTACCATTAAAAGGGTTGATCTTTATCTCTGGTAATCTTACAGAAGGGGGAAGTGGGCTCTGTTGAGCTATATATTGAGAATTTGGAACAACTTGAGTGGGTATGGTTAATATCTTAATACGTTTTTGTATCTGGCCTATAATAAATTACAGCAAAGACAATACTACTACGAGTATTGTCTTTGCTTATATATCCTATCTAAAATCAAGTCAAAGTACAGATCAGCACCAATCAACATATCGATGTCTGATGGTGAAGCAAAATAGGGATCACTTAACCTAAAGTGATTAGGGTTATTGATTTCATCTTGATCAATGGGGACTTGCCGAAGTTTGCAAGTTATATTATTGAGTATATCGAAAGTCAGCTTAAAACTTCTGTTATTATACACATTAGAATACAGCCTCAAGTCAACCATCTAGTTCAACTTCATGCTACCTTGAGAAATGCCACTTAAACTCTTCTATGAGCTGACTTGTTATGAAAGAGTTCTGACTTGCAGAATCTAAGAGAATTTTTGTAACATAGTTACACGGGCTGTAGCTAACAAAATATGAGAGTTATTATTTGAGAGTGTAGATAAGTTCAGTGAAGTTGCACCTTGTGCCTGATTTTCTGCATTTGCATTAAAAGGGGGGCTCTATTTTGTGTGTGCCACGCCCTTGGAAGAGACCTGACTGATTCCTATTACCAGTATTGAGAGGGTGCCTATTTATAGGCTGACTATTTGAATTATCTTAGGCTGCTGAGTTTTGATTATTCAAACAATTACCTTGAAAAGGGGGAGCACCTTGACGATTAAAACCATTTTGAGATGAGTGTACTTATTAAGAGCACAAAGAACATACTTTAGTTGAGGTACATTGACTTCTCGTGTGACTAGTACCGAGACAGTTGAAGCAAAATTTTTTACTTTGAACAAAATTCTGCTTCTCAGACAAGCTTAACTTTCTAAATTTTTCACAGATATATATTTTAAGAGAGTTTAAATTACAGAACCTGAGAGGAGATGTTTTATTCTGTTGCTTTACTGAATCCTGTGGATTATTAGCATGTAACGAGACTTCTTTTGGAGAATTTTTCTGAGTATTTTACTACGGAAGACAATCAATCAATATAATCTTTGTTCAAAATTGAACATGTTTTTATGCTTAATGACTAATCTTTATATAGTGTAAGATAGATGTCTTCGTTTCACGAATTCGCTTCGCACTTTTCACTTGCGCGAATGCACTCGCGTACCAAACATCTGCGTCTTATGGGCTGATGTCGGCCCTTCTATTGATTAGTCAAATCAGCGGTCAAGTTATATACAGTTACATGGGTATATTCCCTGCACCTGAGTTGAATTTTACGTTGCCTATAAGGTTGTATTGCTCAGATTTAGTTATTTGCTGTGTGGGTCAAGCTTAGTTAGTTAGGCAGGAAAAGGTGTTGCAAAAAAAAAACCTGCTTCAAAATTTACTCAAGACGGCACAAACATGT
>MU184677.1:960-28925 GCA_016904865.1 Pissodes strobi | reverse complement strand
CACAAGCCGCATTTAGGGTGTTTTCTCAGTTTTGCCATATAAAATTGGATACGGGACTCATTTAGGGTATTCCCTGAATCTGAGTCCATAGATATGACTGAAACGTCGTCGTCAGTCTCGCAAGACATCATTTCAAGGTTTGTTCCGGGATCCGCCCCGGAAATGCTAAAAAATACGGTGGTGCGACGACCCTAATTGCTACTCTGTATCAGGAGTACAGAAGTAACAATCAGTAAACTAGCTAAATATGCTGTTAAATACCGGGAATTCAAGAGGTTAGAAGCTCGCAGATCTCAATTTACCTGTGAAATCCTTAACAGGTCTTGTTCCGTACGGCACCGAAACAAGAGTCCCTACGGAAGACAAGTTTTCTAAAATAGTACACCTTTTCTGTAAGAAATCAAGAAATTGAGTGAGATTTGGCAACATGTCAATATCTCGCTCTGTTTCAAATGCTTTACGAGTGACAAAATCTAATTTTTTTCTCAAATAAATAAATTAAGAGAAATTCCCAGAGTTCTTCGTAAGAGTAATTAAGCTTGTTAATTAGATCAAGATTTTACATTAGATTAGTTATAAATTGTCTTAAATTAGGACCAGTACATTTGACAACAGAGTCTACTTCTAATAGCGAGATGAAAAGAGCATTAATCACTGATAATTTATTCTCATACCTTTCTTTCAATAAGTTAATTGCAACTTCAAAGTTATCATTCGTTGCGAACAGTTCCATTTAGAAATGTTACCATTAAAAGGGTTGATCTTTATCTCTGGTAATCTTACAGAAGGGGGAGGTGGGCTCTGTTGAGCTATACATTGAGAATTTGGAACAACTTGACTGGGTATGGTTAATATCTTAATACGTTTTTGTATCTGGACTATAATAAATTACAGCAAGTTTGTTCCACCTCCTCACGAACTTCAGTGTCAAGCGTTTCATAACCATCGATACACTCAATCGAGTCTTGAATTTCATTGTACTTACTAATAATAATAATGTTTATTCAAGTAAAATATACAAACAAATATTAATACAAGAAAAGGGAAAAAAGAAGAATTTTGGACTCTGGTGAAAATACATACATAAAAGAACGCAATTAAATTCCCGTCTTTACAGTGCTTGTAAGAAGCGTCTTATCCTATTGAATTAAGCACATGAACTGACATAAACAAAATATTACCTCTAGAACAGCCGCATCGTAGAACTGATACAAGGGTTCGTCTTGGAGCCTCAACTGTATTTCCTGTTTGAGCGATTCGTCTTTCTTCGTCTCCAAGCTGCTAAAACTATTGACGCTCTCCGTGTAGTAAGGGTTTTCGTTTTTTACGTTGTTGTAATGCTCGTTGTCGTCCTGGTTGATGAAATCTGAGGTTTTCAAAACGGGCCTTGGGATTTCGAACGCTAAAATAACATAATTATAGACTATGAATTTAAATTAGAAAAAAATACTTACGTTTAATGGGCGTACTCAAATTGCTCCCACTATTCTCCGCGGAGCTCGTGCTGGGCGTCGAGTTACTTTGGGCCTGGTACAGCCCTACTTCGGCGTACCAGAACGTGTTGGGCCTTTTCGTGGGGGCATGCTCGTTGTTTCTGAACACGCCGGAGTCGGCGTACCATGATGAACTTTTGCCATCCTTCCTAGTTGACTTTCTTACATCTAAAAGAACATATAGATAAATGAAGTGCCCCAAACTAATCTAAATTAACTTAATTTTCATTACTTAAGTACCTGTCTGGCCTATAGGTGCAGGAGGGGGAGGACTCCTCGGCCTCATCAAAGGGGATCTGGACTGTCTCAGAACCGGAGACAACGACTTATCCGAGCTGTCATTGTATCCCTCGGCACTGTCTACATCGATGGTTTCGGTCAGATAAAACGTACTTTTAGTCTTGCTCCCTCCCGTCAAATTCGAAGTTAATTCGCCGGCTGACTCGGCGGACAGAGACATGCTTCGCCTGAACTTGTTCAAAAACCCTCCCTTAGTTCGCGAAAGCGTCCTCGACTTGTCCTGATCTTCCGATGAAGGAGATTCGGCTGTCGGCGAGGTTTTGGGAGCTTCCACGACGACGGGGTTCGAATAAACTGGCTGCTTTAACGCGGTGTTCTTCGTCTCGACGTTTTCGTAGCTGGACACTACAAGTCTAGGCTTTTTGTCTTCTTTATTGTTGGCTCCTACAAGTTTAATCAAGCATGATTAATTCCCAAACACGCAAGTTTTCTTAGATCATACACTTACCTATCATATCAGTATCAGTCTTGGACATGTGCTTCTTCATAAGCGTTAAAGATTTGGTGATGTTCATCGTGAAATTTCTCCCGATTTTCTTCATATTTTTTTCGGCGAACTTCATAAGTCGATAGCTTTGGTTGTTGGGCGGATCCGGCAGTCTACTGTTTCCCATATCTATTCCACTGTCATCCTGAAACAAATTGAAAAATTAGAGATGGCATAATAATAATAATAAATTGTCACTTACCACAATTCGAATTTTATCTAAGGAGGTTTCGGATTCCGTATCGCTTTCGAACGAATCATAGTCGAAGTCTTCTTCTTTGGCACTGTACAGACTCTCGTAGTGATGATCATTGTCTTCACCTGAAACAAAGGGGAATATGTCAAAAATACTGAAGCTATTAGGACGAGGTTAGATATATATACAGGGCATCGGCTCGGGCATGACCAAGACACTTATTGCAATACAACTCCTGCAGGCAACTATCAACGCGCACAGTACAAATTTACCTATATAAAATGATATTTCCTGGCTCTCCAAACTCTCCTCAAAAATTCTATTCCTAATTTTCGGCACGTCCTTTTTCTTCCTTATCGCTCTGCTCCTCTCCTCAAAATCCTCCTCCACCTCTGCCACGCTCTCGCTATCTAGTAACCTTTGGACTTCTTTGGCATCGGAACAGCCTAGCAGCACTTTGGAGGAGGAGGACACAAAAACCGTGTCCCCCACGTTCCTTCTCGGTCGACGGTACGTGGAGGGGGCGGAACGTGGTGGAGGAACGGGAGGCAACTCGGGGGCGAAAAATTTGGATTCATTTCGGCGAGATTTTCTGACCGACGACGTTGAAGAAACCGACCGTCTGTGACGGCTTGGCTCATTCACATACATTATTCATTGTATTCTAAATGAAGGGCAGATGGTGGTGATGCGGGTTTCTCTTTCTGGTGCTTTTTTAATACACTTTCATAATTCTTTCATCATCAGTAATAATAATTGTCAAAACCTGTTAGGATGGAATTTTGTTTCTTTGTTATATCTTGGCACTATTGGCATATAAGCTTAGAGAATTAGGCAATGTATAGCCAACATAGACTGATAATAGCAAATAAATATTATACATAAAACGGGAAGCGGAATCTTGAAAAATTGGTTAATCAAGGGAATTTTTGACAAGATGACAAACTAACCTACTACATAGGTAACCAGGTAGAACTAGACATAAGTTTACAAACTATCCCATGAGGGGCAAGCCTTAAGAGCGTAGGTACAATACTTAATATTAGGAAAAATTGCTTTTATAAATTTACATAATATAAATGATAATAACAAAGTCAAGGTTTACATACTAAATTAGGTGAATATCGAATATGACATTGAATGCATTCAATTTTCGGTAAAAGACATATAATAATTATCTACCTCGACTAAGATATACGTATAAATTAACCGAAGCAGATCTTGTCCTCAATTCATACACATTTCTAATGTACAGTTAAAGGGTTCATAATATCTTGGCAGAATTGAAAAGAAGGTTTCTGTTTAAATGAAGAACCAAACGTAGTATGATTTTAACCCTTAACTATATTTGTACGTAAAGGGTTCCGCTTAGTCCGTATGTAGTCTATGGGGAGTTACAGTCTGGAGAGACTAAACATAACTAAATTAGATTATGTGGAACCAAACTGGAAAAAATAGATGTTTGTAAGCGTAAGCCAAATGCAAAAAAATTTCAGGAAAAAATGAATGAATGAATATTGTAAAATTAAATGTTCAAAATATTAAATCAACCAAAAGAATGAAGTAAAATAGAAATCTAACAAAAATATTGGCCTCCAGTATGACCCAAATTTTAGTGCTTTTAAGCGTAATTCCTACATATTGGTTTTATAAACTTTAGGCACGGGCATCTTGTCATTTAAAGCTTTTCTAAAATCAGAGCTTCTCTGTCGGAGTCCTCTTGTTCTTCTAGAACTCCAAACTACTCTATAGGAAACCTCTTTTCTAGTGAACAGAAATAATATTTGCAAAATCGGAGATACCAATATGTAATATGTATGGTGACCGACCATTTATGTACTCTTTTTAGTAGGACATTACTCTCTTTTTAAACACTGTCCAACTGCCTTTAAAGGTTTATCAAGTACAACTAAATGTACTCTTTTTCTAAGATACACAAAACTATGTCCTACTTTTTGTTTAAAATAATAAAAAATAGAACTCTTTTTGTGCATTGCGTATTTGGAATTTTAGCCCACTGTGTAGCCATGCGATCGCCTTCCAAGGAACCAGTAGGCGAGCGGTCGACGTCACTTATTTCGCTGTTTCACTTTGTTGCATTACAAGAAGCTATACTGACGAAGGAGAGAGAGAACGACACATTGTCGTGGTTAATAGCATCTCGTGTGTTTACGTTTGCCTTTGCAGTGAGTTGCATAGGCAGTATGAAAGCAAAATCAAGTATTTCCCCGCATATTGTGTATACAACAAAACTGGCTGAAAATTGATATGCTAGACTTATCGGCGGTGTTTTTCCTTACGAATTCAAAATGTACTATTTTTTGAAGTGAAACTTCTTTAGCAAGGGTAAAGTCATAAAGAATGACACGCTTATCAAAGTTGAAACAGTTATCAAAGTGAAACGCCCCGTTAATTAAGCATAATTCAGTAAAGCTACAGGGTTGATATTTTCAGGACATGTAGCCAGGGTAAAATAAGGATCCTGGACGAAAACTGTCACGCGGTCATCAGTGGGGGGAATTACCCCTCCTCGCCGAATACCCAAAAATTTTCAAAAAATGAGAAAAAATTTAAAAAAAACGTAAAAAAAATGTTCGGAAAGTTAATAAAAGTATTCTAAAACGAGATAAGAAAGAAAGCGGTTTTCGGCGAAAAAAAGGAGTTCAGCTACGAGGTCGGGGATGGCAAAAATGGGAAGAAAAAATATGCTTTATGAAAAAAAAAATTCCAACAAAAGGGAAAATATTGAAAAAATGTAAAAAAATTTTCGGAAAGTTAATAAAAGTATTATAAAATCAAATAAGGAAAAAAAAAGAAAAAATTACTCGGAAGGTTAACAAAAGTATTATAAAACGAAATAAAAAAAAAATAATAATATTAGAGGAAATGGTCCGAATATAGGCCAGGCACTTAATATGGGCACCCTGTCTATCTCCAAGCCAAGTGGCGCCATCTGCCATATCAAGCATACATTTACATTTAGACATTGTCAAAACCTTTTTTACCGGCTGCCGGCGTCATCCTACATGTTATTAAACGATTGTGATTGATGTGCTTTGGTCGTTCCTATAACTTTCTGATGTAAGTTTAAATAGCGTATTTTTCATATTTCTTACTACTATTGGGAATGTTTAGCATTGCATTTTAGCATTCAATTTCATTCGAAAAATGACAGGTTTTTCCTAACCTATAATTTTATAGCGAGTTGCATTCTATGCAATATGAGCCCCCAAGTGCGTTAAATATGGACCGGGGCCCATATTCGGACCAAGCTGTTATATGGACTTTTTGCAGGTACCTAATCATGTCCTCGCCAGGAACAGATCGAAAATTTGTTCGTAAAAACTTAAGAAAAAAATGGAACAAGCTTTAGATGTTGTCAATAATGGAAAAATGGGCCTGAAGACTGCATCAAAAACGTTTCATGTGCCAAGAAGCACATTGCAAAGGTTGGCAATGAGAGTCAAAGCTAGTGACCTTCCTAGTAGCTACATCGTCAGCACTAACTAAACTAGGCCGGAAAACGGTTCTTGGAAATGACGCAGAAAAAGAATTGCTCAACTATTCTCAAAATGGAAGCACAATTTATGGTTTAACAAAAAGAGACCTATGCAGAATGGCTTACACAATGTCAGTTAGGATTAATATAAAGCATCCCTTTAAAAATGGAATTACCGGTCGCAGTTGGTTATAGATACTTTTTTAAATCGACATAGGGAGCATGCGTCTATGCGTAGACCAACTGGCACCTCATTCGCACGTGCGCTAGGATTTAACAGGGCGAATGTCACCGAATTTATTAACAGCCTTGAGGTACTGTATGAAAAACACAACTTTGGACCTCACGGAGTGTTCAACGTAGACGAAACTGGTCTTTCTGTTGTTCCAAGTAGATTGCCTAAAGTTATTGCAAGGAAAGGAAAACGCCAGGTAGCCTCGATAACATCGGCTGAGCGGGGTTCATTGGTTACTGTAGTTGCAGCAATGAGTGCAGGAGGACAATTTGTTCCTCCAATGCTTGTCTTTCCGAGGAAAAACTGAAACGACCAGCTTATGCGTGATGCACCACCCGGATCTATCTACGCAGTTCACCCAAGTGGCTGGATTCAGCAAAATCTATTTACCATGTGGTTCAACCACTTCATTCAATTTGTGAAGCCAACTGAAGAGTTTCCAGTGCTGCTCGTATTAGATGGACATTACAGTCATACTAGAAATTTAGACATAATAAAGTTAGCAAGAGAAAATCATGTCTGTATCATATCCCTTCCCTCACACTCGACCCATAAACTTCAGCCCCTTGACAAGACTTTTATGGGGCCACTTAATTCCTACTACAGTGAAGAAATCAGGACTTGACTTGCTTGGCAATGCTCTGTTCAAATGCCAGACAACGGAGACAGCTGTAAATGGATTCAGAGTGACGGGAATCTGTCCATTGGATAAATATGTTTTCACGGATGTTGATTATATTGCCGAAAAAAATGAATCAGAAAAATCATGTAGTTCAGGCTCAGAAACTCAGCTGCAAGGACCGCGATCTCATTCAACCATTACTGCTGTTGGTTCAGACCTCTCATAAAAGAATTCAAAAAATCTGGCTACCCAACCATGTTGCTCAAAAAATCTGTATTCCCAACCCGACTATTCCAAATATCTGGATCCCCAACCAGGTTGTTCAAAAGATCTGGATCCCCAACCAGGTTGTTCAAAAAACCTAGATACTGAACCAAGAAGGGGAGAAGAAGAGTCGGAGACTCCAGCAATGATGAAATCAAGGCGAGTGGAATCAGATGACTGTTCAAGAGCCATAGTCAGTCCATTTGATATTTCGCCTGTTCCACTGGTTAGGAAGCGAGCGAATACTAGGAGACGAAGCCTTCCAAATCACAAGTTATAACTTCGTCCCCTTATAAAACAGAGCTAGAAATATCCATTGAAAAATTAAATTGGAAAGAGAAAACTAGTTCCAGTAGAATCGAGTGAAAGTCGTAAGAAGGCCACAAAAAGACGTAGAGTTGAAAACAAAGAATCAAGCTCGGAAGAGGATGGCGAAGAGGAATTTGCACCTGCAGATGATGAACTTGACATGGACCAAATTGGTCAGTTCGTCCCTGAAAACAACGACGTAAAATGTTTATTTTGTGATGAGCCCTTTTCTCAAGACACTAGGGGAGAACTTTGGGTCCAGTGTCTTACGTGTCTTTTATAGGCACATGAACAGTGCTCCGGGGCTGAGAAGAATGCTTACGTGTGCGATTTTTGCCAGTAGTTTTGTAACACCTTTTGTGCGAATAGGATTATTTTTCATTTATTTTTTGGGTATTTAGCCATTTGTCGTTATAATAATATAAAAATCTTGAAGGGCCCATATTTCATACCCTCTAGCCAGATGTCAGAAATGTGCACCATTTTATTTTATTTGTTATTATAAATACATAATACGTTTTTGAGAAAAAATAACGTTGGGGTTTATTTACTAGGTCTTTACAACGTACATTAACCTTTTTACATATTATCAAAATGAAAAAATAAAAAAGTTATTTCAAAAAATTAAAATGGGGGTCCATATTCGGACCAGTTCCTCTATTATTATTATTATTATTATTATAATTATTATTATTATTATTATATAATATAAAATCTCGCAACAGCCCGTACCGTCCGAAAATTTGTTGGAAATCTGTAGATGCCACCAAGGACCCGATAACATGGAAAGGGTTCCCTCAGAGCTTAGTCCTTTTGATATCCGGTATATCTGGGATAAGTGAATGTTCCCCTTAGAGGGAGTGCAAATGCCGTAAGGCTAAATCAAAATAATAATAATAATGGCAGGGTGTTGAGGAGGCGGACCCCTGTCGCATAAGAAGCAACAGCCCAACAACCCCAACGACAACTGGAATAAGACCAGTCGGCAGAAAAACAAGAGCCCCTCTACCTACTGGCTCGCCCCCCGTAAGCAGGACTGCCCGTAGGAGAGCACACACTGGACGTATTAAGTGGAGCCGTGAGTTAAACTCTGATGTAATGCGAGCCTTTTATCATATCAACCAGTGCGACGACAATCCAGGATGGAGACATTCCCTTCATGTCGAATTCTCCCGAAGACACCCAGAACTGCAAATGTCAGAACAGAATATCGCTGACCGGAAAACATCATAATTAAGAAAAGGTGGCTAACGCGTGTCGAGTTGGAAGCCATCAGACGAGAAGTAGGCAACACGATCCACTAAGAACAAATTGTTCCAAATGAGCCACGAGACCGGACAGAATAGATAGTCCATCTAGATGAGACGCCTCACTTACAGGACCGTCAAGACGAACCTTATCAGAACCCAGCTCGACAGCACGTAAGCGACAAATTCCATAGCCTTCTATCTATCTTATTATGACTGTTCTGACCCTCTTAACTGTCCGTCTTTGCCCAAACTAAGAAACATCAGCCTAGCCAATGAAATTCTGAGGGAACATCTTGCCTCTTTCTGCACACTAGATGAAGTATACTTGTCGGTCTACTGCGTTGCTGTTATCGTAATCGAACTCAATGACCACAAAACCACTGCAATAGCGAACTCAGCAGAAATTTGCTTGGAAGGCCCAGAGCACTATCAACAACTTGTGGAACTAAGACACTTCTTCAGACAACAAGTTAAGGCTAAGGGAGCTCGGCTTCGCAGGTACAATGAGCTTTCCACGAGAAAACAACAAAATGCAGACTTCACAACGGACAGAAACAAATTTTTCAGGAGTTTGGAAACACGGCTAGAAAACCCAAACAATGCACAAGCTCCAGCCAACACAGATGAATTCCACAACTATTGGAGCTCCATCTGGTCAGAAGCAGTACACAACAGCAGAGTCCGAATGGATAGCAGATGTTGAACAAAATGCATCGGAAGTTGAGGAAATGTCTGTGGATCACTTAACAGCAGAAGAAAGCGCCGGGACCAGATGGAAAGCACGATTTTTGAATACAAAAATTCCCGGCGTGTTTTTCAAGCCTTGCTCGATGTTTTATGGAAGCATTGGATGATCCCTCAAAATTCCCCAAGTTTCTTAGAGAGGGAAACACTTACATGCCATTCAAGAAGGGTGACCCCGCTATACCGCGCAACCATAGACTAATCACGTGCTTCTCGGTAGTATACAAACTCTTCACGTCACTTCTCAACAACCGAATATACGAACACTGCGCTACAAACAACATATTGGGGGAAGAGCAAAAGGGTCGTATACGAGGATCAGCCGGGTGCAAACATCAACTTCCCATAAATGCAGTGCTTATAAAACAGGTTCAGACTAGGAAGAGAGATCTCAATATATGCTATATTGACTATCGCAAGACCTTCGATTCGGTCCCTCATGATTGGCTGATGAAGGTACTGGAGATTTACAAGATTTGCCCGAAAGTAAGAGCGGCGCTCCAACATCTCATGAGTACCTGGCGGACCAATATCCTTGTCCACAACAACAACGCTGGTAAAGTCAAGATATTCATGCAGAGGTATTTTTCAAGGAGACTCTATCACCTGGCTGTGAACCCTCTTTTAGATAGAGAAGCGCGGTTTCGGCGAAAAAAAAGTTGAGAAAAAAAGGGACAAAATAGAAAAAAATGTCGAAATCGGGGGCAAAAATTGAAAAAAAAAACTTAAAAAAAATAAAAACTCAATTTCTAATATCTCTTTCACAAGTTTCACTTCAGTTGTGTACTTATAAATGTGAGACACATATTTTTTTTTGTTTAAACATTATGGTCACCCTACAAGCCACGGAGATACTTGTTATAAGACTCCTGCCAGTTCACTCCTCCTCCCAAACAATCAGCATAGATATTCCCACTGGACAAGATTGTTAGATTTTTTGTTTCCGGTAACTCTGCTTGAAGACAATTTTATGTGTACCGTAGATTTGATTCACCAGCTTCAATACGCCTTTGAAGTTCAATTTTCAAATTGCGATTATCTTGTTGCTGTTTGGGAGTCTTATTCACACTGACAGAGATGTTCCTTAGATCAGAACCACACATTACTCTAATCGGCCGGATTTTAGTCGCAACCTGCTTTCCCAATCGGTAGACCTTAATATAATTCTCCGAAAAATCAGACTCCATAAATGTGAAAACAAAAACTGTGTTTTCTGAAACGCAACAATGGACTGAAACCAATATCCTGAAGAAAGGGAAAATGATGAGATTTAATGAAAGCTGAACTACTTGGACTCCCATCAGAAAATAAAATATCTGAAAATATTTGTTCTATGTTCCGCTATCTAATTAACCTCAAAACTCGAATTTTGGGGGCTTTTTTTCGAAAATGCGAAATTCCGTGGATCGTGAACTTTACCAGACCCCTACCCTAAAATACATTATTAACAATACTTTCTTACCCTACTTTATGAAAAAGGCTATTTTGTGGCACTTAAGGTCCATTTATAAACTCGTAAAGTTCGAAATGTTGAGGTTGGATAGTTCATAGTTGGTGAGGTTCAGAGTTCAGAGTGTATTTGATGGCATTTATAAACATCACCAAGAAGTTGGGAAAGTTCATATTTGATTGGTTAAAACTCATAACCAATAAAATTTCGGAGGTCCGTGAAGTATGTTTTTTTCCTTGAAAATTTCAGGATGATTAGTGCTTCGTTAGTGCTTCAAAAAGTTTCGTTAGTGCCTCTTTTGTTTTCGAGATATTCAATATTATTTTATTTCAAGGTGAGCCCCAAAGTATTTAGGATTGGGTCAAATTTGGCGCCATTCTTTAGTGCTTTGTTAGTGCTTTTTAATGCTTCAAGAATTTTCGTTAGTGCTTTTTTGGTTTACGAGATATTTGAGATTTTAAATTCATGGTCAGCCCCCAAAGTCTTAAGGATCGGGTCAATTTTAGTGTCATTCTTTAGTGCTTCAAAAAGTTTTTTTAAGTACTTTTATTCATGCTGACCCGTCAGCATGAAGTTAGAGAACATTTCAAGAGCCATACTTGAGAGTAACAAGGAACTGGTGAAGCTTTTAATGTTAGACAATCAGAAATAGAAAACGCAGGAAAAGGTTCACAGTGCGGCAACGGCGCATTCTGTTGGGTTAGTTTGGGAACAAGACCTGTTAAAGATTTCACAGGTAAATTGAGATCTGCGAGCTTCTAAACTCTCGAATTTCCGGTATTTAACAGCATATTTAGCTAGTTTACTAATTGTTACTTCTGTACTCCTGATACAGAGTAGCAATTAGGGTCGTTGCACCACCGAATTTTTTTTAGCATTTCCGGGGCGGAACCCGGAACAAACCTTGAAATGATGTCTTGCGAGACTGACGACGACGTCTCAGTCATATCTATGGACTCAGATTCAGGGAATACCCTAAATGAGTCCCGTATACAATTTTATATGGCAAAACTGAGAAAACACCCTAAATGCGGCTTGTGTATTGGAAGTATACCGCTTCTAACGAGCGCAAATACGGGTTCAAAACTCGACTTCAAGACGGCAATTGACACGATCAAAACCCACCTAACAAGAGACCATAAGGCCGTTTTCAAAAGGCCGGCTACGGTGCAGCCCAGAATCGATTGTGGACTCAAAAAACCCGCAATCAAAGACAATGCCAAACTTACGGGCTCTGATACGTCCCCAAATACTAAGAAACAAAAGTTAGGGAACGCGACGCCAAGCGAGCCACCTAAAGAAATAGAACAAAAAAGGGACATGCAAAACACTATCACAGATAAAGTGCCTAGCGACAACGATTCGGCCGTGCTTGTGCAGTTCGAATCTGCGCACCTTCAAACAGAGGAGCCCGATAAGGTACCTTTCAAGACGCCCTACAAGACGATTCCCTTTAAGAAAGGGATTCGTACGGTACATCTAGATGTAGGGGGTGAACCTGTACCCACCAGAAACAGATTCGAGGCTTTAGCAGACTCGGAACCGGACGATAACGATGACAGAAGTAGCGTAACTTCTTCGCAAGCCTCCACCGCACGTAAAGTGCACAAAAAGACAAAGAACAACCCTGTAAAGCCCCCCAAAACTACACCGAAAGCCCCTCAAAAGAAGAAACCGTCCCAACCCCCGCCTATCGTGATCAAAGGCGGTGCACAGGACCACAAGGTAATTAGACAGACCTTACACGATATGCATGTAGTAGACTACAACTTAAAGTACACTAAAAATTCGGTGATTATCTACTGCACGCAGAATAAGGATTGGGCGAACTTAAAACGATTATTCGAACGTGAAAGCATTGAGTTTCACTCCTATGCGGAAGCAAATCAGAAAACTCATGCGTTTGTATTAAGAGGGCTAGACGGTGGCTTCAAGACGGAAGAAATTCGCAACTTACTCGCCGAAGAACACGGCCTTACAGTCAAAGCAGCGTACGAAATGAAAAAGACTCGTGTTCCACTGTATCTAGTAGTGCTAGATGCTACAATCACTTTACGCAAACTAAACCAGGATTGTAGGCTCCTTTCCCATGTGCGCATTTCATGGGAAAATCGCCGAGCTACGAAAACAGTCATGCAGTGCAAGAGATGCCAAGGGCACGGGCACTCAATGACGTACTGTCAAAGGAAATGGGCTTGCTCTAAGTGTGCAGGTCCACATCAAATCACTGAGTGCACTAGCAGCATTGTGAAATGTGCAAACTGCTACGGCGAACACAGGGCCATAAGCGTATTATGCCCTGTGTATCTTTTTAAGATACAACAAACACAGCCTGCCAACCCCCAGACAAAGCAGGAATACAGGCCTGCACCTCCCCCCAGCAACCCTGCGTGGCAAGGGAACAAAGAATCCGGTACGACAGAAGAAGCTGCAAGGCAATTCCAACAGCAATTTCCGGCCCTCCGGAAAAGAGGACAGACCCAAAAAAAGCGCTCCTAAAAATACACAGGTTAGTCTTAATCAGGGTCAAGTCGATGCTAATAAAAACGTAAATATTAATCCTCAAATAAAGCCTCAAACATTAGATACAAATCACATTATAAATAACATGAATAATTTGCAAAGTGCCGTAAACCGTATAAACAGCCTCGTTAATTTCAATGAATTGTTGCGAGCGTTAAATGATTATGCAAACTTATTAGAGTCCTGCCAAGGGAACAAATTTGAAGTCTTACAGTCCTCAATGAGGTTCTTTACTGAGGACTTCAATGGCTATAACATATAGTTTACACAATGTCCATTAACGTTCTTTGTTGGAATTGTAATGGCATTCGCTCCAAACTCGGAGAATTTAAAAATTTCATTTATAATAATCCCAACTTTCATATAATATTTTTACTTGAAACTAACATTGATGCTGGTTTCAAGTTGAAATTTTACGATAGACAAGTCCTGCGATTTGATAGGCCCGATCGACGCGGAGGAGGTGTGGCCTGTCTGATTCGCAGGTCAGTCCGTTATAAGCAGATCCTAGGCCTGAGGACCGTCATTGAGCACGTAGCTCTCGAGCTTGACGGTGGCGTGCGGATAGTCGGAGCATATTCACCTCCGGGTCTCCGCCTCCAGGAAGAAGATGTTCTTGCTCTGCTGCCTGCTGGCAGGAAGACGCTCCTGTTGGGGGATATCAACGCAAAGCACGCAAATTGGCGTGGTTTTACCAACAGGAGTGGACGCTTGCTACATAGGTTAGTAGAACAAAACATTGACTTAGTCTATCATCAAACTCCCAATCCCACACACTATCCTGGTAACCGATTCAATCCATCGTTCCTGGATATTGCTATTACTCGAGGAATAACTAACGCTTCAGAGCTCCTGGAGCTGAATGAGCTCAACTCGGACCATCTCCCAATCAAGATTAGCCTACGCTCTAGGCTTCAAGTAGTGCAGGAAACTATCCTGTCCTATAGGAATCTTGATTGGAGGGAGTTCCGAGTGAGGCTTAGCCAAGCAACAGTTATTCCAAGACAAATAGACTCTATCCCAGAACTTGAGAGCGAGGTGCAAGCTCTAGTCACAAACATCCAGCGCGTCAGAGACGCAATTTGCCCTACTGTCATTAAACGTCCGTTTACTGACACACTTCCAAATCACATAACAACCCTCATCACATCCCGTAACCGTATTCGGCGTAGGTGGCAACGAGCAAGGGTCGCCATAGACCGAGAACAGTTTATAGCAATGACCGAGGAGATAAAGGCACTCATTGCAGCCTACAGGAATGAGAAATGGATGGATTATGTCAATTCCATAAACCGTCATGATGGCTCGCTATGGAAGCTCGCCAGGCGCGTTTGCGGAGGCCCCGCCGATTTTCCTGGAATTCTGCATCACGGTGATGTAATAACGGATAACGTCGGGAAAGCGGAGGCCTTCGCTGACTACCTGGAGGGCATCTTTAGCGAGACACCAAACACGACTCCATTTCACGACACTGTAGATGCTGCAGTGGAAAACTTCATCTCCACAAAGTATCCTATCGCCCCGGAAGTGCTAAGTAAACTCTTAATAACTCCACTGGACATCAAGAGAGTTCTTGCCCGCCTACCCGGAAACAAAGCCCCTGGTCCTGACGGCATTCCGTATATTCTTCTCAAGAATATGCCGAATAAAGCCGTCATCCACTTTATGCACATTATAAATGCTATTTTACGCCTCCAACACTTTCCGCTACCCTGGAAGAAAGCGGTGATAATACTGTTTCCTAAACCGGGCAAAGATGCGAGGCTCACAGCCTCATATCGCCCAATTTCCTTGCTCGACACATTGGGCAAAGTAACTGAGAAGCTCGTAATGTCGAGAATGAATAATGTCGTTGAAAATCTGAGGATATTGCCCCATGAACAGTTCGGCTTTCGCCGCGGCCACAGCACCACTATGCTCGCGGCGAAAGTCGCGCAAGACACGTTCAATGGCTGCAATGAAAGCAAGGCAACGGCATTGTTACTTCTCGATATAGAGAAAGCATTCGACAAGGTATGGCACAATGGGCTTATATACAAGCTTTTTGCTACTCATGGAATGCCACTACATATAGCATCCCTCATTGCGTCGTACCTTGCGAATCGCTCATTCTCAGTTCGTGTTCACAGCAATTTATCAGGTCCAAGGCGCATCAAGGCCGGTGTGCCCCAAGGAACAGTACTATCGCCGCAAATATTCAGTCATTTTATAGCTGACTTTCCATCACACCCCTCAACTTCCTTTGCCCTGTACGCTGATGACACTGTGATCTATTCACAATCGTCAGACGTACAGGTTGCAAAACAAAATCTCACTCAACATCTTAACCTTCTAGCTCCCTATTAGGGACTGGAAAATTTCCTTAAATGCGGCAAAGACAGAGCTAGGTATTTTGACACGCAAACGTAATGTTGACTTAGCGCCAATAGTAGTTGGCAACACGGCGATCACGCCGAAAGACCCAGTCAAATACCTAGGGATAGTCTTTGACCGCAAAGTCCTCTTCTCCAAGCACGTCGCGGCTATAAGGGCTAAAAACATCGCAACGCAAAAGACTCTAAATCCACTCATTCGGACCAGATCTTACATGAGCCCGACTAACAAACTCACGATTTACAAGACAATCATCAGACCGACTCTTCTCTACGGGGCGCCTGTCTGGTGCTAGGTAGCAAAGACTCACCTAAAGCACATACAAACAATACAAAACAGATACCTGCGGGCGGCTTTCTCCCTGACACTATGAGACAGAGTGCGTGTTGCAGAACTCCACAACATGGCGAATATAGAATATATCGACCAGCATATTAACAAACTTGCATGCAAGTTTTATGAATATGGTATCAGGGGGTCAGAACTGACCGCAGGTATAGCAAACATACGATACAACCAACTTCAGCGACCTAAACATGGACCATTATACAGACACACAGACCTATTCTATCAAGAATTACGACCGCCATAAATGGCAAACATGCAAGCAAAAGCATCATTAACATTAAGTATGAAATAACAAACATACATAACACATGAATACGAACAAAGACTGAGTAGACATACAAACGCAACATAACAACCAGCACAAATAAACGTTCGTAAATTTCGATCATCATAAGCGGTGTAATTCGATCGAATTCAACGCCGATGATCGAGTTTACGAAAAATAAAAACCGATGCAACAAGACAGACACGGGGAGGAGCCACCAGACCTAGTCGGTTCTGTGGGCGGAGTCTCCCCATGCCTACTTATACCAACAAGGGCAACAAGACAGACCGACTGACACATAGAAAAGTGATTTATAAATCACTTTTCTATGGACTGACATCACTTACGCCACAGCTACGAAACCGCACGTGCCTCCCTCCCATGCAACCTCTACGTGTTCCGACCGACTAACTATATGTTGTAACCAGCCCTTAGGGCACCCATGTATACGTCGTATGTATGGTATATGCGACGATATGCATACTTCAGCTGGCAATTATGCCAATCACCTGTATATATGTATATATTGTATATATTTGTATATATAAACGTTACATGTTTGTGCCGTCTTGAGTAAATTTTGAAGCAGGTTTTTTTTTTTGCAACACTTTTTCCTGCGTAACTAACTACGCTTGACCCACACAGCAAATAACTAAATCTGAGCAATACAACCTTATAGGCAACGTAAAATTCAACTCAGTTGAAGGGAATATACCCATGTAATTGTATATAACTTGACCGCTGATTTGACTAATCAATAGAAGGGCCGACATCAGCCCATAAGACGCAGATGTTTGGTACGCGAGTGCATTCGCGCAAGTGAAAAGTGCGAAGCGAATTCGTGAAACGAAGACATCTATCTTATATTATATAAAGATTAGTCATTAAGCATAAAAACAATTTTGAATAAAGATTATATTGATTGATTGAACAGACTGCGTCATCCAGTGTTGTCACTTCCGCTGTTGCCTCTCATGAAGTTCAAAACCAGAGATTGGTATAGGAAGAAGAAGAGCAGTTCATACTGGTCCAAGGCCAAGGAAGGAGAAGAAGAAGAATTCAGCCGTTTGAGCAGTCGAGCCCACCGATCTCCATATAAGAATCTAATGTAAACAACAAAAAGTCATAACCGTAAAAGCAATCAAAACATTATTTTGGGAAATGCGATTTTTGAGGGGGACGAAAATTTTGCGAGCCCTGATAAAAAGGCCCAATTTTATTTGGGGCGCGTTAAGATGGGTATTACTTCGGGGTTTATAGAGAATCACATTAAAAAGCACTGCCCTAATACCAGGTTTGTAAGAGTTGAGCCTTTACCTGTAAAAGGAGATATAAGTTCGTTTAAAATTACAGTTGATGTTGACTCTAAGGATTTGCTTGCACAGCCTGGTATTTGGCCTAAGGGTGTGGTTTTAAGAAAATTTTGGATGGGACAGTCTAGAAATTTTTACAAGTCAGGGGGAGCCCCGAGCGTGGGTTAACCTCATTTAATAATGAAAACGTAAGTAATCAAGATATTTCTATATATTACTTGAACACAAGTGGCATGAGAACCAAATTACAAGAATTTCAAAATGCATTAAGCTGTAGCTGCTATGATATTGTTACGATAGGTGAAACATGGTTGACATCAGATTACTCTGATGCCGAGATTGGTAATGATAAATATGATATTTTTAGGCATGTTCCAGGTGTTAATACTGCAAAGGAGCGTGGGAGTGGTGTGTTGATTGCAGTAAGAAAAACCTAATTTTCACATTTGATTCTGATCCTGACTGTGGGATCAGATATTTATCAAATTTACATTTCTTTAAAGTTGAGAAATCACAATCTTATTTTGGGTTGCATTTACACTCCGTCTCCATCTCCTTTGCAGGCCTATGAGGATCACTGTCAGACTGTTGAGTTTTTATATCAAATGTATCAAGGTAGTTCATTTATTTTGGTGGGTGATTATTACCTGGGGTAATGACAATATGGGTTTAATTGTTGAATGTCCAGAAAATGATTATGCACATTGCATTGCAAATAACTTCGGGTTTTACAACTTTCGTTAACAGTTATGGAGTTCAGTTACATAGTCTTTAGTAATTTTGAAAACCTCTGTATATCCCCAGCTATTGACATGATTTTTGAGAATAGCTTTGAGGCAAGGTTGGGGTTTGAGGATTGTTTCTTTGATTTTAAGGATGGGGACTATTTGTCAATTAATAACTGCTTGGCAAGCGTAAACTGGGATACTCTGTTTGAGGGTGGATCGGTGGATGAAATGGTTTCAGAATTCAATAATGTCATCTATAGTTTGATAAATACTTTCATTCCTTTAAAGAGGCATCGTTCATCTACCTTCCCAAGTTGGTTTTCTGCTGAGCTTAGAAGCTGCATAATTTTTAAGAAAAAGGCTCATAAAAAGTTTAAAATGAGCAATAGTCAGGTTGACTATTGCCATTTTTCAACTCTGAGAGACCAGTGTGAGAGGCTTCATAAAATTGGCTATGAGCAATATATTAATAAAATTGAGCATACTTTGTCAGATAATCAACGTTATTTTTGGTCCTACATAAATAGTAGAAAGGGTGGTTCAGGCCTTCCTCAGAGGCTATCTTTTAATGGAGCTACTGCTGAAGATCCTGAGGGGATCGCTGATCTCTTTGCGGAGTACGTTTCCTCTGTGTATTCCAGGGACGAGGTGAATGTTGTCCCTGATTTTCAATTTGATAATGTGCTGACTTTAAACAAGATGGAATTTTCAGTTACTGAGGTTTTTGATTCTATTCAGCAGTGGCGTAGCTACCGGGTGGGCCAGGGGGGGTAAGGCCCCACGGCGCCAAGAGAAATTAGGCGCCGCGCCAGCACGGCGCCGCTCCGAATTCATAAATATGCTAATGCTACCAATGCTCATGCATGTGCTTAACTGGGTTTTTAAATTAATTAAATTATAATACAATCAAAAATCAAAGACCAAAATATGTATTTAACTTTTTATCCAACCAATACCTTTTGTGTCTCGGTATTTGTTATTTATTATACGTGAATACGAGGAATGAAAATACATATACTGGTACACGCAAATTTGTAAAAACGCTGCGTAAGTGGGCGGCCACAACGGCGCACCGCACTTTGCACCGCACTTATCATAGACCATAGCCTCGCTTAAGCAAAGCTAAATAATCCATTATGCGAACAGCGACAATGACACATCGCCCCTCGCCTCGCACTTAGCCTGGTACTGGAGCATAACTCCTAGAAATTGTGCTTAGTATTTTTGGACCCTCGCCGCCTGGCGCTTGTTTGTCAGAGAAGCTATTTGGAGCAAGAAAAGCAAAAGTCATCACATCATGACAATAGTGCGATTTTATCGAAAGGCTGGAAATAAGTGGGAGATGAATGTCAAACAACAGGTATAGAATTTAAAGCATTTGACGTCGTTAAAAGGTTTATGTTTTATACAGGGTGGTATATGCGTTGGGAATGGCAGGTCTTCCTAGTGTTGTCAATACGGCTTTCAAATTTATTTAAAATATAATCAAAAATATTTATTTCCATCCTCATATATTCAAGAATCTTTTCTGAGATCTTTATAAAAGTGCTGAAATTTCCCATAGTCGCTTCGATTTTTGTTGACGGGATGAACCGCTACTTTGAATTTTTGTCTATACCTACATACTTTGTTAAGCTTGAGCCAAAGAATATATTCTTCAGCAGAAGAAGATGACGAAGTAAAAGCCATGTTTGCCAGTCAATATCTAGAAACAAACTTAGCGGACAGGTCGAGGTGCGGTGCGCCAGTGAGGCCACTACTGTGCGAAGCAGAAGCCAGGCTAGGTGCGGTGCGATGAGCAAGGCTCTGTACCCTAGCCCTGTACGCTGCGGTGCGCCGTTGTGGCCGAACGCTAAGGCGGCATGCACTTCAAAGGCAAAAATTCCGATAATCTTGGCGTAAAAAGTATGTGTTTTTCAGAATTCGTACATATTATTGGATTGACTGTTTTAAATCGTTTGACGTCAATTTTTTTTGTTTCATTTATAGAAGAAAGAATGGGTAGTTCGGTGGTAATAGGATAAGATATTAGATAAGGTTACAATTTAATTTTGCCTGGTGAATCGAGTAAAGTGCTTGAATAAGGAAAATAAAAGAAACATAAAATTTACTTTACGTTACGAGCTAAACATAAGTTTGATTTAGGCGCCAGCGGATAGGTTTGCCCCCCGGCGCCGACATTTCTAGCTACGCCACTGCTATTCAGGGTCTTAAAAATACTTTAGGTGCAGGGCCTGATGGGATTCCTGCATTCTTTATAAAAAAATGCATCTGTTTACTAACACTACCGGTAACATTAATTTTTAACAAATCAATAATGACAGGTATTTTCCCGAGCCTTCGGAGGAGACGTTTTCTGAAGCCAGTCTACAGTCAGGTGCTCGGGATGATGCAAGCAACTACCGTGCAGTTTGCAATCAGTCGGTATTGCCTAAGCTTCTTGACCACTTGGTGAGCAAACAAGTATCGTGGGCTTCCAGAAATGTCATTAGTTCTGAGCAGTTTAGATTCATGAGGGGTAGGTCCACTGATGCAAACCTAGCGCTATACGTTAACCATATATCTAAAACTCTTGAAAGTGGCTTTCAGGTTGACTCAGTGTATGTGGACTTTTCAAAGGCATTTGATCGGGTCAACCATAGTATTCTTTATTGTTAGCCTCGCGCATTGGGAATTTTGGATCCTCTTCTATCTTGGATTTATAGTTTTGTAACAGATGGTGAGGACTGGTGGCTCTACCCCTCTTGGGATTGAAGTAACTTCTGGAGTGCCTCAAGGCTCTCATTGTGGTCCTATATTATTTTGCCTGTTTTTACTTCTCCAAAATTTTGTAGGGCCTTGTTATTTGCTGATGACATCAAGTTTTTATAGTGGTTGGAACTATTCTGGGTGCCCTTTGTCTTCAGAGAGACTTGGATTCCTTCTTTGAATGGTGTGAGGTGAATGGGATGACATTAAATATTGCAAAGTGTCACAAAATCTCATTTTCTAGACTCAGAAATCCCATTGAGTTTCCTTACAAAATTAATAACATATCTCTTGATTCTAAAAGAGAAATTTCTGATCTTGGTGTCTTGATGGATTCCAGATTGTCCTTTTCAAGTCATATTAATAGCATTTCTTCTAGGGCTATGAAGGTACTTGGGTTTGTGCAGCGATCTACTCATGATTTTTCCATATATACATTTCAAAAACTGTTTTGTTCCTTGGTGCGCCCCATTTTGGAATATTGTTCTGTTATTTGGTCTCCTTCTTACAACTGCTGGGTCCATCAGGTGGAAAGAGTTCAGAACAAATTTTTAAGGGTTGTAGCTTTCATATGTGGCTATCAAAGTATTGGAACAATTGGATAAGGAACAGTCTGTCCTTACATACATTGGAAGCAAGGCGAGTTTTGATTGACATGTGTTTCTTTTATAAAGTTTCGAATGGTATCATTGACTGTCGACAACTATTGGCTTTAATTAATTTAAAAATACCATCTGGAAACAAACAGTCTGACATTTTTCTTGTTCCTTTTCACCAATTATGGCTCTAATGAACCTATTACTCGTTTGTGTCGTGAGGCAAATAATTTGTCAAGTTGTGTTTAATTCAAAGATACCAAAATTTAAAAAGGACCTGGAAATGCTTTTGTGATGTAAAATGTTGTACCTGTGTTAGAGTTAAGATTATTTTTCTTTGTTGTTGTTATAGCTTTATTATATTATATTTATTACCTAATTTGTAAATGGTTTGCCGTCGATAAATAAATACATAAAATAATGATTGTTCTCGAGCTTTTAAAATAAACGCTGCAACTTGGCACGTCATGTATGCGCTCATTTAAATATCAGACGTTACATTACGTCTAATTAGTTTTGAATAATTAATGTCCTATTATCTCGATGATCCCGTAATTATTGCACATTATTAGCCAATCAGTGCCATATTTTAAATAATATCAAACCGAGTGACGACACGATCGGCATAAATTTTGTATGTATGTGATTCACGTATGTAGGCGAACACACGAAATTTATTTATAAAAAGTTTCAATTAAATTATTCTTGTGGTGTTTATATAAAGCGTGACATAAGACCCTGTTTTAGATAACATTTCAATATAAGGCTTCTAGCTAGACGAATCGAAAGGAAGAAAAAGTTAACGCGCTTTACAAGGTCATCAGAATATATTATTTGTTATGGTTTTTGTTACTAACGAGATATTATAAAACAAATAAATATATACATCATGTACCATCCGCCTCAAAATTGTTAAGAATAAAATTCGACTAATTTTCATTAATTAACAGAATAAACACAGCAAAATTGGAGCGTAACATTATATTTTTTTCACTTTCAGTTGTTAAATTGCCCGTGGAATACGTAATTTTCTCATTTATTATTTCGTGCCAGTGCGGTCAGGAGAGTTTATGAAATTCTGTGTAAATTCCATGAGAAAATGCAGGTACGTTTTTCGGGGAAACACTTAGAATCGGGCGCGGCCCATGATGCAAGAGCATCGATACGTTTTCTATATGCCCCTGTATATAGTATTTAATACTAGCACCGTAATAACCATAAAGAAAATTATTAAGAATTATATTCGTAAATTGCAATAGTAGGTATTAAAAACGCATACTTGTCAAATGCTCTTAATGACATCACTTGACCTAAAGCGTTGTTGCCAAAGGTCGCAGGTAAACGTCAAAACACACAAATTAAATTATTGCACCTCTGTCAAAACCAAGATGACACCGGTTAGTACTGGTCTTGATCTTGTCCTTGGGAAAAGTCTTATCCTTGGGGCTTGTCAGGTCCACATCAATTTATAGTTTGGGTTAGATGTCATATTTGCAAAAAAGAAGGTAAAATTTGATGTCTAAAGAGACTGATCCTCGGTAGTTTAAAACCTATTGAGTCACTTTCAGAGTGAATGACATCTTCTACTTTAACAACTGCTCAATGCCAAGATACAACAAAGAAAACTAATTAAGGCTTGATCGTTAGATCCTCCTGAGTCACAAAACACACTATTAATTAAATAACACCGATTTCACAATTTCCAAATATTTGTAATATATATTTACGGTCACAAACCACTATAGAAACGGCTCTAAAGATCCGTGTATACGCATCACTACCACAACGATGATGAAAACTGGTTTATAAAAACCAGACGACGACGTCGAAGAACTTTCACTTTATTTAACCGTCCGAAGAAGGTGCATCGAAGTATGTAGATGGGGCCCCTCAGTTAATTAGATCGCTTACAACTAATTGGCCAAAACTCCGCGCGCGATATTTTCTTCAAAATGATATTATGTGAACTGGAATCGAATAAAATCGCGTTCTCAACAAAAGATCGCGCCTAAATGCCTTTAGCATCCTTGTCTGATTCATTGGAAGGACAGTCACCAATTCCCACGAGCGACTGGTACCGAACGAAAGCGAAACCGGCAACGTTGCCACTGGTACTGCGATTGTAGAAGACCCATCGCCATGGTGTGATATATGCGATCCTTAACACGTATTGTATTTAAGATTGTAACAGTACCACCTCTGGTGGGCAGAAACTTATCAATGGATGCTGGATAGTAATAATGTCGTGTTATGTGTTATCCCGGACCGTATGTAGATGGTTAAAATCCCACTTGTATAGTATATGCTGAAGCTTCTATAATACTCGTTTGTCACTTTTCCTTGACAGGCAGGTGGTGATCAATCAGTCTTCTCCAAAGCTGTTTGATCAGACCAAGGCGTTCGATTGTATCAATCATCAGTTCATTCTACTGCGTAAATGGCAAAATTTATCAATCTTCAGCTGCATCGGTAAATTGAATCATCAAAACGACATCGAAATCCATATCAAAGCCAAACTGAACGTAAAACGTAATACATTGCTTTGGATTGTTTTTATTGTTGGCAACATCGAATAAATTCTAAAAGTAGCCGTCATCCGTCGTGGGTTTGGAATGATATCAGCCTCGAACCCAACGGAGCGACTTTGAAGGCAACCTGTTTGAATAAAAACGCAATTTAGTAATTACGATACCTTGTGTTGTTGGTAATCTAGCCGTTGAGTTAAGTAACGTTTTTGCGGTTTGTTGGATGACGGACATATTATTAGCATTTGTATCTAAAGGTGCTTATCGGGGTTCTGATAAGTGACATTTAACATTTAACATCGCATCAGCTGATCTTCGATCAGCTGTAGATGGCCCGTTCAATTTTCGAGCTCTTTATGTCGACCCTTCTAACAATAGCACGTTACTATGGCAACCACTACAGAACCTTATTTAAATACACTGAACAAAATTTGAAACGTCCGAGATCAATATATTTTCTTATACATTCGTATCAAGATCCAATTACTGGTTTCTATGAGACACCCTGTATGAAAAGTGGCAGATGTAACATCGCATTTTGATTTTCGTCGATCTTCGAAATTTAGACATCAGCTGAATATTGATCGTTCAATTTTTAAGCCCTTTATATTGATTCTTCTATGATGAATGCATTTAACCCAAAATTGTCCGGAGTTATAAATCGTTCCCCAATCGGATCTCCAGGGGGAACTGTGTTAAATTAAGTCAGGAAGGAGAGACTAAGTCTACGAAGCGAAGTAAGGGTTGGTACTTGGAATGTGCGTAACTTATATGAGGTCGTAAAACTGGCCAACCTACTAGAGCAAATGAAAAGACTGAAGATGGACATTATGAGTGTCGCGGAAACGTGGTGGCCTCAGGCTGGAGTGTGTCACGTTTCTGGAATGGTCATGTACTATTCAGGAAATAATGACAGAAATCATAGAAAGGGAGTAGGAATAGTCCTGACTGAAAGGTTATCCAGATCTGTAATAAATGTTCTCCTTTTCTCAGACAGAATCATATTACTTAAACTATACGCCAAACCAGTCAACATCAATGTCATCCAGGTGTATGCACCCACAACAGATTCAACAGAAGATGAGATCGAGACGTTTTACGAAGAATTAAAGCAAGAACTCAAACACGTTAAAAATCATGAGATAAACATGATTATGGGAGATTTCAACGCCAAAGTGGGAGAAGGAAGATTTGAAGCATTGGTGGGACCTTATGGACTAGGATCACGCAATGATCGTGGCGAACGTCTTTGCCAATTCTGCCAGGAGGAAAACATGAAAATAACAAACACATGGTACAAGCTGCCACCTAGACGCTTATATACGTGGAAGGCTCCAGGAGATCGCCCAGAAAACATAATCCGCAATCAGATCGATTACATATCCATCAACAAACGTTATGGGACATCGGTAAAGAGAGTATGCACCTATTCGGGTGCCGATGTGCCCTCAGACCATGTTCTCTTGATGGCGGTAATAAAAATCAAAATTATGACAATCAAAACCCATGTACCACAGCGAAAGATGGATTACTAAAGACTTAAAGATGAAGAAACAAAAAAACAAAGTTACCAAAAATCTTAATGAGAAAATACTGACAACCATAGATCCACAGACGGTAGAGGAAGCTAACATGGATGACGCATGGGAAGAAATGGAGGCTGCCATGACCAATATTGCAGAGGCAGAATTGGGACATAAACGAAAGCACAAAAACACGATTGGATGACAGATGAGATACTGGCACTGTTTGAGGAACGAAAGGGAATGGTGATAACTACAAAAAAATCCAGAGAGTCATTAGAACAAAGATAAGAACCGCTAAGAATGAGTGGCTGAAACAACAGTGTGAAGAACTAGAACAACTACAAAGAATACACGATGACTTCAACCTACACAGAAAGATAAAAGAGACAACAGGAGTATATAGAAAGAGTCCATTCTCTAATGTAGAAAACAATCAGGGAGAATTAGCGCAGGATGATCAACCCTCGTAAAATCATATGGGAAGACTACATTAGCAACCTTTTTGCCGATGAAAGACCTGCTGTTGAAAATGTAGACGACAAAGACTTCTCTGGACCTCCCATCACAAAAGAGGAAATTATAAGAGCGATCAATACATCCAAAGAGAGAAAGGCGATTGGCCCAGACCGCACACCTGTCGAGTTGCTCAAACTATTGTTTGTTGAGGTCTTCAGACGATACTTAATCGAATCTATAACACAGCCGAATATCCCGCCAAATGGTTGACATCGAATTTTATCCCCTTGCCAAAGAAGAACAATGCAACAAAATGTGAGGACCACAGACTAATCAGCCTCATGAGTCACACATTGAAGATAATCCTTAAGATTATCCACTACACAATATCAATAAAGTGCGAAAGAAACATCGGATCCACACAATTTGGATTCAGACGAGGTTTAAGCACGAGAGAAGCATTAGTTGCGACTCAAGTACTAATTCAGAACTGCAACGATCAGAGAAAGGACATAATGCTGTGTTTCATCGATTATGAAAAGGCGTTCGACAAAGTCCAACATCATAAACTGATCCAAATGCTAAATAGATTGGACATAGACCAAAAAGACATCCGCTGCATTCAAAGCCCATACAAGAATCAAATGACTGAAGTCAGAGTTGGTAACGATCTCACAGAAACAAGACCAATTTGTAGAAGGGTCAGACAAGGGTGTGTTCTCTTCCCACTTCTCTTCAATTTATATTCTGAAGCCATCTTTCAGGAAGCCCTAGAAGAACGCAACGTGAGCGTTAAGGTGAATGGTGTATGGGTCAACAATATTCGTTATGCGGACGACACAGTTCTAATTGCAGATAACATGCAGTAAGAGCATGGGCCTCAATATCAACACCAGGAAGACTAAATTCATGATAATTACTCGAAAGCCACAAGAATTTGAAAACTCAAGCCTAACATATGAGAATCAACCAATAGAGCGAGTAAATAAATTTAAATATCTAGGAACGGGGATGTGTGAAAACTGGGAATGAGATACAGAAATCAGATGCCGGATTGAAAATGTCCGCAGTGCGTTCATGAAATTCAAAAAAGTGCTCACAAATACTGATCTCGATCTTGGCTTGAGAATTAGATTTGTCAAATGCTATGTCTGAACAGTGTTGCTTTATGGCATGGAGGGATGGGCACTGAAGGTGAGCACTATGAACAAGCTGGAAGCATTCGAGATGTGAGTCTATAGGCGTGTCCATGGACTGCAAGAAGAACCAACGATGAGGTCTTGAGAATAATCAATAAAGACCGCGAACTGTTAGACACCATTAAACGTCGAAAAACAACAAACCTTGGCCACGTAATACGCAACGAGAGGTACCAATTCCTGCAATTAATAATTGAGGGGAAGATTAAGGGAAAGAGGGGAATCGGTAGGAAAAAAATGTCATGGCCCCGCAACGTTAGGCAGTGGACAGGACTGAGGACAATGCAAGAATTAGTTACCATACGTAATAGGGAAGAGTGGACAAATGTGATCGCAAACATCCATTAATGGACATACAGCAGAAGAAGAAGAATAATAATAGAATGTTACTATGGCAACCACTATAGAACCTGATTTAAAGACACTAAACAAAATTTGAAACGTCCGAGCTTAATAAATTTCCTCATACATTCGTATCAAGATCCAATTACTGGTTTCTATGAGACACCCTGTATG
>MU184676.1:101165-136760 GCA_016904865.1 Pissodes strobi | reverse complement strand
GCCACTGCGATTTAACTCGCCGAAATCGCGTATTTCACCGTTCTCCACAACAAATAACACAATAGGTTATCCCGACTTCTGATCTGTAAACGATTAATTTTTAGTAACACGTTTTATTTCGCCAATACACCTTCGCCAGTACAGTTATCATAATTACATAACGCCATGAGTCGACTCTGCTATCGTACAATAACTATATCTACGCCTTATTTCTAATCCCTATATATACTCCGTATTATATAACACCATACTGCGCCATTCGTTTTCCAGGGTTGTCACGTCCTCGCCCATTTGAACGTCGCACGCCGCCTCTCCAAAATTTGCTTGTTACATTCGGCCATCTTGCAACAATTAATGCCCTCATTAATTTAATTCGCCAGTAAATCAACCAGATCTTATCGATCTGTGCATTCGCCATAACACCAAATCGCCTACCCTAAAGGTTTCGCCTGTGGTTGCAACCTTACGCCTTTTATCAAATATCACCTTTATATTACGCCTTTATCAGATTTTCACTCGCCTGTTGCTATCTCAATACGAATAAGAAGTTTGGACCTTAAATCGCCATAGCTCTCGCCTTTCGCCAACAGAGCATTCGCCATTTGCACCTCGCCAGTCAGACTCACTCACATGCACCTTTCAACTTAACCATTCGCACTTTGCACTTCGCCAGTCATACTCGCATGCATCCTTCAACCTAACCATTCGCCCTTTGCACCTCGCCTCGCCAAAAAGTCAGCAAACGCCTTGCTCGTAAACGCCAGCCCGCGCTAGCAGTTGGAAATAGTACGCCTTGAATACCCAAAATTCGCCAAACGCCTCTCTCAATTTGAGAATCGCCTCAGAAGACCGCAAAGTCTTCATCGCCTTCGCCTGCGCATGATCCTGGACTTCCTTGCCCCTCCAATTCAACAATATCGGTTGATGGACGCCGATATCTGTCAAAAGAGGAAAGAAAGCCAGTATACAAGTCGCCAGGGGAAGAGCAACCAAATGCCCTCGCATTCGCCTGTAGATCGAGAGGTAGACCGTCAATCGGACACGAAAGCGCCTTTGTGCCTGAAAGCCCACACCTTTCGATCAACGCCATTTTATCATGATAATAATGGGTCATGGTTTCGCCGTCCAATTTAACCCTCGCTATCATCTCCTTGAGCAGCTGAGCAAAGTCATGCACTCTAGGAAACGCCTTCCTAAGAGCCACCTTCCAGTTTTCCCATGAGAGGTCATATTCATTGAGCCGATTAAACCAGCCCCTTGCTGCGCCTTGCAATTTCGCCTGCATAAAATACGCTCTCTCATAGTTCGACCATTCATGAATATCGCCCAACTGATCAATTTTGCTCAACCACCTGACCACGTTACAGTCCTGACTGTCAGGATCGAAAGGGTCAAGAATGTCGCCGCCTGCCCTTGCCCTTGACCCCATACAGCCCAAACTGCAAGCGGAGTCCGCCCTATCGCTACAAGCATGCTCTACTACCGCCTGAGGAGCGCTCTCACCTGATTTATCGCCTTTTCTGATGCCCTTGATACCGCCAGTACCAACGGCCTTTGTTTCGTCGCCTTTACCATTTCGGCCGCCTTTTGCTTCGCCGCCCTTGCCATTTCGGCCGCCACAATCTGCTGGATACTAGTTGCCAAACCGCCTTTCAACAGCTTATGTACCATGGAGACTGTTTCGTCTTCCATCGCCGAATCGCCTTCGCCGTGGTCACCGTCGCTCAATTCAAACTCGTAATGGAGCTCTAACTCGTCACTTCTGCCTTCCTCCATAGGAAATCACTTGAAAACGCCTTTTAAACACCAATTCCAATAAACACAGTTGAAATACGCCACAATTTGTACAATAATCACTAATTAATTAGCACACACTTCTTTATTATTATCGTGAATATCTGAAAAATCGCCAAATGTCAATCCACTGTCAAGGATAGCAACAAACGCCCGCCTTTTGTTATGAGTTTTTGTGATATCGCCACTCACAAAAAAGAAGAAGTTGCCACTGCGATTTAACTCGCCGAAATCGCGTATTTCACCGTTCTCCATAACAAATAACACAATAGGTTATCCCGACTTCTGATCTGTAAACGATTAATTTTTAGTAACACATTTTATTTCGCCAATATTATACAGCCACTAATATTTCCGCCTTACACCTTTAAACTTCGCCAGTATAGTCATCATAATTACATAACGCCATGAGTCGACTCTGCTATTCATACAATAACTATATCTACGCCTTATTTCTAATCCCTATATATACTCCGTATTATATAACACCATACTGCGCCATTCGTTTTCCAGGGTTGTCACGTCCTCGCCCATTTGAACGTCGCACGCCGCCTCTCCAAAATTTGCTTGTTACAATTTTTTATTCAAAAATATCTTCCATTTATTTTTAAAAGGATTTAGTCTCCTAACCATATAGCAACTAAAATATGCCCTTAACAACTACATCCCATGATTCCCATGTAACAGAGAGAAATTAATATAATTTCTCTCTGCCATGTAACAATAATTTTCAATTGCATCGTTACGAAAATATTACCTCATCTTAAAAATTCAAAAATTGCATGGAAATTATGTGTATCTCTCATGCAGTTCTGTTGACACCTTATGGCCACTCGTTGAGATTGTGGATTATAGAATTCAAATAATTAAGAAACAAGAATTTGAGAAGTATTTCAAATTGTTTCAAACTAGCCTTTGCACACAATCAAGAAACATTCTATCCGACATATATGAAGTGCTAAATCCAAATCAGAATGTCAATAGTGAAAATGCATGTGTGATGCTAGAAATACTTTTTTTGTATCCGGAACAATTGGAAGAAAAATTAAAAAATAATCTTTCAACAAAGAACTATTATGAAGAAATCAGTCAATATTTGTGAAGATAAAAATAAACTATATTGGATGGTGGTGTGGCCTTTTGCCTACAGGCAAGCGCGAAAATTTGAATATCAGAAATTTTATGCCGACAGACTTCGATTTGGTAGAAGAATTGTGCGATGCCAAAATATTTTGGACATATTTCTGAGTAAGGAACATAGGAACAAGATTTTTAATCAAAGGTTTAATGTTTTAATTTAAATTGATTTTTAATAAAATATTTTAATACTAATATTTGTTTTATTTAATAAAAAGTATATAAAAGTTTTAATTAAAATACGTTTAAGGTACAATCATTAAATTATAGTACATCTCTTTTAAGAATCCATGAATTGTGTGATTTATCTAAACCAAGCCATTTAACATATACTTAATTTCCCTTTTTTCTTAATACATTTTCTACCAAATAAACATCTGGATATTTAACTTTCTGCAACTCTTCTTTATAGAACCCTCCCTTAATTTCTTGTTTTTTTTCATCTTGAAGCAAAGGTAGGATTTGTGAGTAACTTTTTTTTATGTGAAATATTTCATTAGACCAATTCGGTGTGTAACTTTTGGAAAATGCTTCTCGCTGCTTGCTTATCCGCACATAATCACCCACATTAAATTTTGGAGTCTTTGGATCAATTGTTTTTGCGTGATTAAAAAATGATCTTAAAATGTCTTTCTCATTACTTTTGTTAATTCAATTGGCTTTTTATTGATTGTTGAATGTTTTGTGTTATTACATTTCTGAACTATTTCATCTAAAATATCTATCCATTTTAATTTCCTCGTAACCTGAATTTTCTCCACTTTACATTTTTCATAGTTCTGTTCACTCTTTCCACCACACTTGCTTTCAAATTAGAATAAGTATTATAATGATTTATGTTAAAATCAATCTTTAACGTTTGAAAATCTTTGTTAAAGAATTCTCTTCCCATATCAGTTTGAAGGTTTTTTGGGACATTTTCAACAATTTCCAAAATTTGAGCTTGAGTAACTTCTTTTCCAGATTTTGATTTAATTGGTTCTATCTAAACATATTTTGAGAATACATTAATTACTACCAACATGTAACGATATCCTCTATTCAATTCCCAATAAGGTATCATTTCGACTAAATCAGCTTGCCATAAATCATTTAAACCTTTTACTATAACCCTCCGACGTTTGTAATATTTTCTGCTTGGCTTATGAAGTTCATTAACAATTTCTTCTTTAAAGTTATCTGTCATAGTGGTAAATTAGGAATGTTTATTTTTCTATTAAAATTGGTCATTTTATTACAAGTTCTCCATAAAACAAAGGCAAATATTTTTTCGATTTTTTAGCGTTGTGAAAACTGATTACATCATCTAATATAATTTTAGTTTTCGTTCCATATCTTACTGCTTTTCCGTTTGTATGAAGAACAACATCTTCTTTTGGATATTCAACTTTCTCTATATACCCCTCTTTGAATGGGAAAACATATGTGTTTCTACCATCTTGAAGTAATTCATACTGATTTTTAATGGAATCCCATTTTCCGATAAAAGGTAAAACAATGTTATAGTACAATTGTACTTTATTAATATCCACAATATTTTTAAGATCTCACAAGAAGAAGAAGAAGGAACATTTCTATATTCTAATGATTTATTTTGATCTTTGAAAAGCATGTGTGATCCGAATTTATCAATGGCATTTTAATTTCGTGTACTATAACATAATAATTGTTTTTTGCAATTAATTACCTTTTATACAATTATTTTTGTTCTTGATATAATTTCATTTTGGTGGCACGTATGACCTGCCATTTGCGAAGAAACTATGTAGTAATTTTTATCTTTCCACTAGTTCGTTTACATCATCAATCATCATAATAGACATAATCAAATTTTTTCTTCAAACGTCAGTAAATCCGTCATTACTCGACTATGTAGGCGGCCGTGAAGTTTCATTTTTCCTCCGCCGGAGCTTTACTTTTAACGTTTTCGCCGGCGGAGGTAAAAGTGTTGTCATAGCAACATAGATACATACAAACAACAAAATAAGCGTCAACAACTCAAGATTTATTAAACTAAAATTTGAATTGATCACTCAGTTTGTCCACTGCATTTCTAAAAATCACTAATTTAGGAACAAATTGGTTATTATTTAATCGAACTTACTCAATAACTGCTTATCAATACGGAATTAAAACGCAATCGGAGACGCAATTTTAAAAAAATAATTATTGTTGACAGTGTCCACTGACAGCTTTATGTTACATTACCCCAGATAAAGCCACACCAGATGCGAAACCTTCCGCCTAACGCATGAAACAAGAATTCGTTTAAAGCTCCGCCTCCTAGTCAGGGCAAGCTCTAGTGTGATTCTAAACGCGAGCCACGCGAGTCTTGTGGTTTAGTCCGAGAACGTTACGAAAAATAATTAAACTTTATTTTATTTTTGTTAAAAATGCCTGGTTATAAGTGCCTTTATTTTATTTGTTCTACTAGAAGCGGTGGCGAAAAATAATTATTTAAATTACCCCGCGATCCTGAAAGGCATGTATAATTGTTGTTTAAAGGTGCGCGTCCACTTGTTCGTACCGGACGCATCGGCCGCATGAATCGAATCGGATTTTTGTAATGAATTCGTCCACTTATGCGCATCGGATCGCATTGGCTGGACTGACTGGGTGACAGGTTATAAAATGAAAATTCTAGATTAGTAATTTTGATTTGTTGGTAGAATAATGAGTTCTTCTGAAGAAGTAGTGTTGATCGCTACTTTATTATCAGATGAAGAAGAAAAAGCACAAACTAAATGCAGACCACGGCGTCATAGATTTTGGGCGCATAATATATGTAAAAAACGAAAACAATATGTCGAATTTCATACATTGTTCCCTGACTTAGTAGATGATGATGAAAAGTTTAGTCCATTTTTATTGTTTAAAAATTACAAAACATACATATGACAGGTATGTATACACTTCTGTAAACCTTTAAAAGAACTAGTCACTAGTCTAAGTTAATAACCACAACAATTACTAGACTCCAGGGATAGCGGCGCCCTGCACTCTGTCCGTTGACTTCCATGTCTTCGTGATGCAACCAGTTGTTTGTAAGTCCGCTGATGGTCTATGGGTCTGGATGGTTAGCCTTCACTTCGGCGACCCGGGTTCAAATCCCGTCTGTTTTTTTTTAAGGTTATGTTTCTAAATAGTTTTTTTCTTAATTTTGGGTTAGCACTTGGTTAGCTTTCTTTCGTTGAGCCCCGGAGCGAGCGAAGCGAGCGGAGGTTATACGTGAAGTGAAATATTACTTGTTGTAATACGTGGCCGTACTTTGTCAACACTTTCTACGATATATTTTGCTTTATCTAACTAAAAACCAGGATATATTTAGCAAAAGCTGTATTATAGTGGATATACAGCAGCTTGCATGTGTTTCCGCGAATCCATTCCACTGCATTCAATACATATTACGCGCCGCTATCCCTAGAGCCTAGTCAACAATTATTATAAACGATTCCTCAAAATTCGCCCATAAAATGCGTCCATTTGTACGTATTTACTGATTACGTCGGCCGCACGCACCGACCGGCTCGGCTTTGAATTCTCTATCGAAAATACATAGCCAGTAGCGTGCCGTATAGGGGGCCAGGGGGGCCGAATGCCAACCCCCAACCCCCCCGCCCTCTCTCTAACCCGCCTCAGCCTTCTAATGGAAACTGCAAATGGCTCATCATTCGGCGCCCTCGAAATAGCTCGCCATGAAAAAGAACTAAATAATGAGATGCGTAAGGTGCGGCCGATTCGTCCGGTACGAACAAGTGGACGCGCACCTTAATGCACACTCCCGCACACTTATTTCCAAAATTATTGCATATTCTAAAATCAAATAAGCACGAAATTCAATTAAATCTGAAAACTGGCAGATACAATGTTATAGTTAAATCTTTTTTAAATCCAACTAATGTTATACAGTGTCCGCCAGAATATTGGCCACATATTGGATTTTTTTTTACGGAACTTTTGTTTTAACTAATCAATTCTGCATGTCTGACAATCTAAAAATGCATTTTAACATTGAAAATGTTACTGTTTTCTTAGTATAGCGCCTCAAATCGTGAAAAAGTGCATGCTACATTTGCCACATTCATGACGTCATACGCGTGAGAGATCGTGTTAGTTTGTTTATTTAAACCTTAATTTGATTATAACGTATCGGAATCGGTTCAAATGACTAAAATAAATTGGAACTAACTGAAACTAACCGAAAGTTTATTGAACGACTACCCAAAACTAACCAAATGCACCAAAACGGGCTAAAACGTACCAGAACAGGTTACAAAATTAAAGTAAGTTAAAACTAATCAAAACGAACCGAATTTTGGCGACTAACCAAAACTAACCGAAAACATTAAATTTGATTATAAGGTATCGGAACTGGTTCAAATAACTAAAATAAATTGAAACTAACTGAAACTATCCGAAAGGTGATTGGACCACTAACCAAAACTAACAATAAACGCCAAAACGGTCTAAAACCTATCGGAACAGGTTGCAAAAATTAAAGTAAGTTAAAATTAACCAAAACGAACCGAATTTTGGCGACTGACGAAAACAAACCACAAACATTAAATTTTATTATAACGTATCGGAACCGGTTCAAATGACTAAAATAATTTGGAACTAACTGAAAGTAACCGAAAGTTGATTGAATGACTAACCAAAGGTAACTAAAAACACCAAAACGGGCTGAAACTTATCAGAACCGATTACAAATGTTAAGGTAAGTTAAAACTAACCCAAATTAACCGAATTTTGGTGACTAACCAAAACTAACCAGAAACATTAAAAATGCTTATAACGTGTCAGAACTGGTTGAAATGACTGAAATAAATTGGAACTAACTGAATTTTACCTAAAGTTGATTGAACGACTAACCAAAACTAACCAATATTAACTAAAAGCACCAAATTGGGCTAAAACGTATCGAAATAGATTAAAAATATTGAAGTAAGTAAAAACTAACCCAAATTAACCGATTTTAGTGACTAACCAAAAATAACCAAAAACACTAGAACTTTTGGCGACTAACTAGAATTAACTAAGACATTAAAATTGTATAACGTATCGGATCCGGTTCAAATGATTGAAATAAATTAAAACTAACTAATACTAACCAAAAAATGATTGAATGACTAACCAAAACTAATCAAAAGTAACCATAAACACCAAAAAGAGCCAAAACGTATCGGAACTGATTAAAGGTAAAATAAGTAACTAACCCAAATTAACCAAATCATGGCGACTAACTAAAATTAACCAACACATTAAAATTGATTATAAAGTATCGGATCCAGTTCAAATGACTGAAATAAATTAAAACTAACTTAAACTAACCGAAAGCTGATTGAATGATTAATCAAAAGTAACCATAAACACCAAAAAGAGCTAAACGTATCGGAACTGATTAAAGCTATTAAAATAAGTAACTAACCCAAATTAACCGAATTTTGGCGACTAACTAAAATTAACCAAAACCATTTAAATTGGTTATAACGCATCGGAACCTGTTCAATTGACTAAAATAAATTGGAACTGGCTAAAAGTAACCGAATGTCGATTGAATGACTAACCAAAAGTAAATAGTAGCACCAAAACCGGCTAAAACGTATCGAAATAGATTAAAAATATGGAAGTAAGTTAAAACTAATACAAATTAACCGAATTTTGGTGGCTAACCAAAAACACTAAAATTGGGTATAACGTATCGGAACTGGTTCAAATGACTAAAATAAATTAAAACTAACTGAAATTAGCCGAAAGTTTATTGAATGACTTACCAAAACTAACCAAAAGTAACTAAAAGCACTAAAAAGGGCTAAAACACATTAGAACAGATTCAAAATATTAAGGTAAGTTAAAACGATCTTAAATTAACCGAATTTTGGCGACCAACTAAAATTAACCAAAAATATTAAAATTGGTTATAAGGTATCGGAATCGCTTCAAATAACTAAATTAAATTAAAAGTAACTAACACTAATCGAAAGCTGATTGAATGACCAACCAAAACTAATTACAAGTAACCAAAAACCGGTTCCGATACGTTCGAACCAATTTGAATGTTTTAGGTTAATTTTAGTTATTCACCAAAATTTGGCTAATTTAAGTTAATTTTAACTTACTTTAATGTTTGATATGTTTTAGCCCTTTTTGGTGCCTTTGGTTACTTTTGGTTAGTTTGGGTGAATCGATCAACTAACTTCCGAATAAATTCAGTTAGTTTTAATTTATTTTAGTCATTTGAACCGGCTCTTATACGTTATTACCAATTTTACTGTTTTTGGTTAGTTTTGGTTAGTCATTCAATCAACTTTCGGTTACTTTCAATTAGTTCCAATTTATTTTAGTCGTTTGAACCGGTTCCGATACGTTATAACTAGTTTAAAGGTTTTTGGTCAATTTAAGTTAGTCGCCAAACTTCGGTTAATTTTAACTTACTTTAATATTTTTAATTTGTGCCTATACGTTTTAGCCCTTTTTGGTGCTTTTGGATACTTTTGGTTAGTTTTGGTTAATCGTTCAATCAGTTTTCGGTTGACTTCAGTTAGTTTTAATTTATTTTAGTCATTTGAACCAGTTCCGATACGTTATAACCAATTTTAATGTATTTGGTGAGTTTGGGTTAGTCGCTAATATTCGGTTAATTTTAACTTACATTGATATTTTGAATCTGTTCCGATACATTTTAGCCCGTTTTGGTGGTTTTATTGGTTTTTGGTTAGTTATTCATCAACTTTCTGTTACTTTTGGCTAGTTCCAATTTATTTTAGTCGTTTGAATCACTTCCGATATAGACCTTAAAATTTGGCTCGTTTTGGCTAGTTTTTACTTATTTTAATGTTTGTAACCTATTCCGATACGTTTTATCCCGTTTTGGTGCTTTTGGTTACTTTTGGCTAGTTTTGGTTAGTCGTTCAATCAATTTCCGGTTAGTTTCAGTTAGTTCCAATTTATTTTAGTCATTTGAACCGATTCCGATACCTTATGATCAAATTTAAGTTTAAATAAACAAACTAACACGATCTCTCATGCGTATGACGTCATGTGGCAAATGTAGCATGCACTTTTACACGATTTGAGGCCCTATATTAGGATAACAGAAACATTTTCAATGTTAAAATAACCTTAGATCGGCGTACATTAAAGCGTATTAGGGGAATTTCTGTAAAAAAGTCAATGCAGCCATAATAACACAAGATTTCCATGACCGCCTGTTGGGAAAAGAGGAAGTGAATGGCTATTGCAAATTTTAATTTTTCCTGAACCAGTCCACCAGCAAAACACGTTTTCGTTTAATTGGTGCAGACCATAGTTATTTGTTTTACTAGGCAGCAAAGTAGTAGATTGACTGCCGCGGCTGATAGTTCATAGCCGAGCGTAGCGAGGCTAGGAATTCAGCTAAGGCAGTCAATCTACTTTGCTGCCGAGTTGAACATATAATTTTTTCTCCGATTGTTTATAATGATATATGTATATTGTATATTTGCAAATTATTACAATTCCTACAATCTTTTTATTTTTCCTATAGTGATAAATTAAGACAAAATTTGATAGAAATCGCAATTGTTGGAATGGTTCGTTGCTATGGAAATGTATATGTCCATAATAATTATAGTTTGACAACTTATGTCAAACGTTTTATTCCCATGGAGACTAATCACTTTGCTGCCTAGGCAGCAAAGTACTTACTTTGCTGCCTGGACAGGAAAAGTAGGACTTTGCTGATTGATATGTGTCTGCAAAATTAATATTTGCTGTCAATCGGAGAAAAACTATTTTAATGTTGAAGAACAATTCTATAATCATACCCAGATTATTTGGTGCAGGCCGCGTATAACCGCCACGTCAAGGTTAAAGTTGGGTTGCGAGGAATTTGCCGATCTTTTGCATCCGGTGTGGGTTTATCTGGGACATTACTATAGCAACAACCTGTGCCTATTCACCGACGACGTCGGTCTAAGCCGCCTTGCGAACTCACTTATCATTAATAATAATGATTATTACTATTAAAAAGAGATGTTTTTGCATTAATTTGTCGACATTTGAAGAAAAAACAGCATATTTTATTTGGAGGAAAAGTTACTTTTCATGGCTTGCTCTCTATTACCAGCCTCACTCCGTTCGGCTGTTAAACACGAGCGCGCCATGAAAAGTATCACTTTTCTTCCATATAAAATAATATACTATTTTATTTGATAAATTTAACAACGTTCCTCCCTTTGTAGATTTTGTTTTTGTTGTTCTCTGACGTGTTTGAGGTGGTCTTAATCTGCTTAGACTCGATACGCTTGAGTTGCTGGATGTTGTGGATTTGCTCGATTATTGAAGTATTTTTTTTCCAATTAAATATGGTTAGATATTTCGGATCGGTAGTTTCCTGTCTCTGTTCATTAGCATAAAAATTTCTGCTATAAGCGTTTGTTCTTTTTAAAATATCCATATAATTTTCAAGATCTTTTGATGTATAACCCTTTGGATCTTGGAAAAAAATGAGCTCATACAATCCGGGAGTTCCTTTGTAGGTCCTTTTGAGGCTATTTTATCGAAATTTATTATACTGTTGCATTTAAAGAATGTGATATTGTGAACCAGTTAAAATCATTAATTAAATATCACCCTGTCGCAAGTTTGAACTTGAACTTGAAAAATGTTATATAAACATTCACTGTTAATTATAAACAATTTGATCGGTCGACGGGAGCGACTTTAATCCTTAATGATGCAGCCGTCAGCATTTTGTAACATATAAATACGCCGGCAAACGCCGAGTTAAGGAGACTTTTGGGTCTCTCAAACCGCTTAATTGGTCGCTGGACAGTACACAGGTACGTCCACTTCTAGTTGTTCTATCCCACAACCCCCATAACTGAGAACACTTATACACAGGTATAAGGTTGTCAAGTCCTTACCTAACCTGGGTGAACGTATGCATAGGTATACGGCATTCGGGGGCTACTAAAAAGTAAAGAGAGAGTCGAATTTATGAAGTATTAGAACTTCTAGTAAAGGGATAGTTTTTGGGGAGTTTTAAAAAGTAGTGAAAGTGCCTTAGCAATTTGTGATAAACTTAAAAGTCTTACCTTATAAATATCAGAACAAATACCTAAATAAAAGACAACCCGCTCACATAAACTTTATTAAATTAAAATGGTGACGTCGCTATGCCAAATAAACTTTAAAATAAGCCACCCTCGCATGCCAAGTGATTTAATTTGAGCGTCGTGACACTCATAATTCATCTACGTCACATCTAAAATAGTGACGCCAAGCAATTTAGTGTTGATTGGGCCTAGTGCCGCCATCTTAATGAATCTACGTCACAACAACAGTAATAACTTAAATTAAACATCAAAATCAATAGAAGAAGATGTTTTGGAGAAAAAAAGAAGCGTACATAATGAGGAAATATATAAGCAAAAGGTGTTTATGTAAAGCTAATAAAGTGAAATAATGGAGAAATATATAAGCAAAAGATGTTTATATAATGTGTGAGAGCATACTTGGATATATAAATAATAATATAATGTTTCTCTGTCCTACACAACTTACATAAAGCTAGCATAGATATACATAACGTGCCTATATACATTTAAAGTAAGCCTTGAGTAAGAAAAACTTAAGATATGGAAAGTAAATATAAGAAACGTAGAATAAAATAAATATATGGGAAAATGTATATGTAAGCGATACCAAGAAGTGTATAGAAAATCAGTAAGAAATTGTAAATAATGTATATATAACCTTACCTTGAGAACATGCCGCATGGGTCACAATCCAGGACCAGTCAGGAGCCATTGGCAAACATCAATCGAGTCCATACAGGACCGGCGTGGCGTTCGGTTTTTATTCTAAAAAGAAATGAAGTATAAGAAATTATAATATATGAATGAAATACCAGCAGCTGTAGACAACGAATTAGATAACTTAAAAAAATAATTGAATAATAACAAACCTTAGATCAAATCTTGCCAAGTATCTGATATTGCCAAAAATCATATTCACGAGACTTATATTTGATTGTATTCTTTAGCCCATCCAATGCCAACACACGAAGAAGCAAATCAAGTCGCCGCCATTTTTCCACGCCTTTCAAGGAACAAAGAACTGAAAGAACCCACTATGACTTGTATCTGCTACAAAACCAAAAGGGCCAACTACGAGCACCATCTACCAGGCTTTGTGTAAACCAAGCAGTCCGCAACAGAAGGAATCTGCGCAAATGACATATGCAGTCGCCATCTGTGACCCACGGAAGCGTAACGTATAATTTCCTACTAATTAACATAGCATTGTTAATAATAACTCATCGAAGTGGCACAAGAATGCATTGCAAGGCGATAACTTCAGAAAATAATAAGATTCATAAAGACATATGATATGTTGCAAAGATATTTTATTGCTTTAAACAAAGCTAGCATGTTGAATTAAGTCAGAAAGTAAAATAAATTGCGTGATTTTTTATACTAATGTCAGCAAGTTTTGGATAGGTCAAGAAATATAACTGAGTCAATAAACTATTATAATAATGTTAGCAAATATTTTATACATAGACGGGAAAGTCTATATACTATATAGTTTTGATAAATTTGTAAATAATGGATTTAAAAATAAGAAGTAATGAACAATGGCTAAATAGAATATAAACAGGACCGGCATTTGCAATTTATTCTAAAAACAAATAAGTTTAACATACCGTAATATTGCTAATATAGGATAGGTAATTTATTTTAAGACAGGGTCGCAATAAGTTGATTTTTAATGCCAAGCATAAAATTCATTATCTTTATATATAAGCCCCATTTAACCAACTATTCCCAAAATTAACAGCTATAAAGACAATGAATTAATGTCACCTCTGTTGGGATGGACGCATCTTAATAGAGGAGATATCATATGAAAGGCAACTTATTGTCCATAGACATAAAAACCTAGTTTTAAAAAATGGCATTATAAGCCAGTATAAAAAGATGTTCTCAAAACGGATAGGTTTGCACTAGATATAAGGTAGAATAGATCAATAAGCTTAAAGAAATCAAATCGAGAGAGTTTTTATCATATATAATTAGTAATAAGTTAAAAACAGAACCGTATTTAAATAATACGTTTGTCACGTAGTTGCTTTATTAACACAATGAATATTCAGACGTAAAACGTTATTGGCCATAAAAGCAAATAAATTTTGAAATAATACATCTCTAGTAAACAGCCGGGTTTATAAAATTATGATTTTGTTAATAAGACAACACAAAACGTCACAAATAAGAAAACATGGGATAAGATTATAACATTTGTAAAACTATTTTTCTTTTGTTACATGTACCTATAACTAGCACACAGAGCGAGGCAAACCATACAAGAACTTACTACACGAAATGGAAATGGGTGGATCTAAGCCAGAACAAGTCCACTGACGAAATATATATTAAATTATAACAAAATTAGGTACAATACAGTATGTCTTCCCGAATTGAGGTCGGTTTTCTCTCTTTTAAAGCCAATAAGTCAGATTAAAACGTTGGGGATCAACGTTATCAGGGAGGGGGAATGTGTGAACTAGTTAAAATCATTAATTAAATATCACCTTGTCGCAAGTTTGAACTTGAACTTGAAAAATGTTATATAAACATCCACTGTTAATTATAAACAATTTGATCGGTCGACGGGAGCGACTTTAATCCTTAATGATGCAGCCGTCAGCATTTTGTAACATATAAATACGCCGGCAAACGCAGAGTTAAGGAGACTTTTGGGTCTCTCAAACCGCTCAATTGGTCGCTGGACAGTACACAGGTACGTCCACTTCTAGTTGTTCTATCCCACAACCCCCATAACTGAGAACACTTATACACAGGTATAAGGTTGTCAGGTCCTTACCTAACCTGGGTGAACGTATGCATAGGTATACGGCATTCGGGGGCTACTAAAAAGTAAAGAGAGAGTCGAATTTATGAAGTATTAGAACTTCTAGTAAAGGGATAGTTTTTGGGGAGTTTTAAAAAGTAGTGAAAGTGCCTTAGCAATTTGTGATAAACTTAAAAGTCTTATCTTATAAATATCAGAACAAATACCTAAATAAAAGACAACCCGCTCACATAAACTTTATTAATAAAATAGTGACGTCGCTTGCTAGACAAACTTTGAACTAAGCCTCCCTCGAGAAGACATGCATTTCATATTAATTGGGTATAGTGTAAACTCTTAATTCATATATAATCTTAAACACGCCTTTATTAGTATACAATCTAACCGTTGTTAAGTTTGTTTGTAAATAAACTTGTTATTGTTTTTATCGATGTGTCTCCTTTATTATCTCTTCTCAACTTGACGTAGTGCGTTCCTAAATCTGAGTTACTCTCCTACACGCTAAGTAAGGCGTGTTGTCACCGATAAAAAATACAATTCGTGACAATATCTTCACTATCAGTATGGGCTAGTAAGATTTCTATTCCTTTGTGATTCGCGGTACAGCAAACTGTAAAATATAAATTATTCGTGTATATTTTTCTTGGAAAAATGTATTTATTTTTATGTTTTCAGGACGCATGGCGTTACGGGGCAAATCTATACTAATGAGAATATTCGCGACGAATCATCTTTTAGGAGACAGTCATGTTACATCATGCAAGATGATAATTTACAACCCCTACTTACAACCTACGAGGCTATGACCGTTGCTGCAAATCTAAAATTATCAAATTGTCTCAATTTAAGAGAGAAGAAAGACAAGGTAAGAATAGATAATTTTTTGGATTTTTATAACACGGAAGTTTGAGACCAACTTTAATAATTCTGTCAAAAACATGTTTTCCATAAATTCCATTAAAGAATATCTGAGAAGCACTTGGTGTGGGAGGCCCAACTGATATGTTGGATATTCTTAAAAAAACAGCATATTTTCAGAAAATAAAGGAAGAAAAAACAACGATCCTCATAGTTGCAAGACATAAAGGTGAAAAAACAAGTATCGATAGATATCAATTAAGAATTTGTCAGATCACTTTAGCAAGTTAAGTGCTATTCACATGATTGTTTTCCTTCACATAGTTTTATTAAATTTGCATTTTCTCAGACTATTTCCTCAATTTAAATATATATTGATGATGGGGTTATAGATATTGTACCAAGTGTGTCAATTATTCGTTAGTTCGATTTAATCTGATTCTTCGCAATATTCAATTGGTCCCAAACTGTGTGCGGCAGTCATGGTTTTGACTACAATATAAAAAAATTATTTTTTTTATATTTATTTTCAATTTAAAAATTCGAAATATATTAAAATATTATAGTTAGTCTGAGATATCTGCTTTGAATAGAACGTATAACAGTTTTTGTCCCACTCAATTATTCTGATCTATCTAAGAGGTAGAGCTTTTTCAATCAGCCGATTATTGCCAAGGGTCCCATTGATATATTATATATTTTCAGGTGAAAGAAATATTAGAATCAATGGATTTGTGGTCTCACCGAAAGGTGAAAACTATTGATTTATCAGGAGGGCAGAAAAAACGGCTTTCAATTGCCCTAGAACTAATAACAAATCCTCAAATCATGTTTTTTGATGAGCCAACCAGGTAAATGTTTTTTTTTTATGATGAACGTTTTTAAGTGTACGAAATATAGCAATTTACACAGATCTAATCAAGCCTTGTTTATCGTTCATCGAGCCACCTCAGAACTTTGTCCCCACAACCCATAACCGTTTTAACGTTTAAGATTTCGCTGCAAAAGTCCGTGACTGACACAGTCAAAGCCTTTCGACAGCTCACGAGCACTACCGCGGCAACCATTCCACCATTAACCCTGGAATGCTCCGCTTATTTTCGGAACTTACTATGCTATATTGGATTAAAAATTATTCGGCAAAATTATATAAGAAACTTAAAATACAATATAAGAATAGTTTCTAGTCGCAAAAAAGAAAATAAAATCCGGCTATTCTTCACAAGTTGAGCATATTTTAATTTTGTGCTCTATACAAATCATGTTTTTGCATAGAGCATAGCTTAATCTCGATTTTCAATCGATTTTGGGCAAAATGCATACATACCTGTGTTAGTAGTTGGTTTTTCAGGTATGTTCTTCTGTTTTCCAATTTTACTTTGTTTGGTGCCTAAGAACCACGTAAGGGGATCATTGAGTAGTATCCCACAATATCGAGCAAATTATAAAACAAGCAAAGTGGTCAACAGGGCGCGTCTTTCTACTAGTGGAGTAAGTCTAACACAGTTGGTCCAAGGTGTCCACTCCCCACTTTGATAAATTATGGAATTGCATAATTTCTGGTAATTCGATGGAATTTGGCTCATCACTCTTTTCGTGCACTGTAGAGAGCGCCATTAAATTTTTTAAAATTTTTAGTGGACAATAGTAAGTGGGTTTATGCATCAAAAGATGGCAGCATACCTGTCTATCCATGTGATCAATGAATGAGGTATTTATTTTTATTTTTCTTCAAGGTGCCCACAAGGGGGTTGTGGGCAGTCTGCACTGATATTTTTTTATGACAGTGGCACACACACTAAAGGGAGATCCTATCTCACTTGGCGAGCGGTGTGTGCGCGAAGATGTTGATTGACACGGTTCATGAAGAGTAGGTTATAATTAAGAAATTAAGGGGACACGGATGTCCTGGGAGTGAGTTCCACAGTAATGCAGTGCGCCAGACAAAGGAGTCCTTGTAAAGCGACGTTCTAGGTGTTTCCAGTTGTACAACGAACGGGTGCGCTCTTGCCGTCTGTCGCGAGTGTCTGACAGACGTTGCTGGGGGCGGGATGATGTGGGCAAAATCCTGGGAACATCTGCCGTGAAAATATCTGTAAAACAGGGATATCTCGGCCACATGTCTGCGGTGTTCCAGACTATTCAGATCCCGGGTCAACTCCGGGTCGCCGACGAGACACACAGCTCCCTTTTGAATGGAATCCAGCAGTTTTAAGGTGTGCTTAAGTGCGGCACGTCAGGTGTGTGAGCAATATTCTAAACACGGTCTTATTTATTTATTTATTTACTTACTTCTTCAAGCCATACATTCGAATATCGACAAGGCGCCGTCAACTTAATAAAACTTACACTTAAAATTACAATTACAGAAAAATACAATCTACAATAAAGATTACAATATACAAAACAAAATAAATCGCAATGTCGCAACACACAAACCAATACAATGATAAAGATTAGAAATCAAATGAGTAGAGGCAACCTTCCTTAAGATCTTTTATAACATGTTGTTTAAATCTGTTAAAGTTTGTTATATTTCTTATTTCTGATGGTAGCTTCAAAAATGCTCTAATGGCTCTATATCATGGTCCTCTCTCGAAAAACGTTCTTCGATGTTCAGGTATGTTAAGGCAATTCTTGGCTCTAGTACCAACCGATACATCACCCCTACGGTTCCGGTTGGTCAGAAATAGATCAGGATGTTTCTTCACAAACAAAACCAGTGCAAGAAAATAAAGGGAAGGTGCTGTTAAAAATCCAAGTTGCGTAAAATATGCCCTACAAGATTGACGGTAAGGCAATTTCAACATGCAGCGAATTATTAGTTTCTGGGCAATGAAGATTTTTTTTGCTCCTGAAGATGATCCCCAAAACATGATTCCATATGAGATTATAGACTGTACGTATGAGAAATAAAATATACGTAGATTTTTAATGGATACTTGATCTCTTATAGAGCGAATCACCATGCATACGCTATTCAATTTAGATCGCAGGCATCCAATGTGAGCCTCCCAAGACAATCCGCTGTCCACATAAACCCCCAGAAATTTCTCCCTCTCGACAATAGGTACAGGCCTATGTTGCAGACCAACATACAGGGATGCGCTCCTGCTCCCGCCAATAATAAACTCCATGAGACCAGTTTTTTTTATGTTTAAGATAAAGTTGTTGGCTTCGCACCAATCAGACATGTGTCCGGCGGCCACAGTGCCGAGTTGAGACAGTTCGTCTCGGGAACCAGCAGACAAAATGACTGATGTATCATCCGCAAATTGACTTATCGCCCCAGGACACTGATCCCCCGGACAAGTCATTGACATAAAGCAGGAACAGAAGCGGACCCAATATTGATCCCTGAGGCACCCCCTGAGACACCCTCACAAGCGAAGATACACGCGGTCCAGCATCTCCCTCAACACACACACTGGCTCCTATCAGACAAATACGATTTCAATAGTGAGGCACCCACTCCCCTCACACCACACGCCTCCAACTTGCCCAGGAGTCTGGGATGGTTTATAGTATCGAATGCCCTTGAGAGATCAAAAAATAATCCTGCCGTTATCCTTTTTTTATCTAGCTGATAAAAGATATGGTCGATAATATTAAAAATTGCTGCGTCCGTAGATTTCCCGGACCTAAATCCAAATTGATGTGGAACCAGCATCTTGTTTTGTTGCATAAATGTTATGAGTCGATTATAGATTGCTCTCTCCAGAACCTTCGACACTGATGGCAATAAAGATACCGGTCTGTAATTGTCGATGTTGCCCCTGCTCCCTTTTTTAAAAACTGGGATCACCTTGGCTTTTCTCAAAGAACCGGGAAAAACACCCGTTAGGAAACATGTATTAATTATGCCAGTCAAGGGTTCAGCAACCAAATCAGCAACCTTCCTTAACAGAAACACCGGGACTCCATCCAAGCCAGCCGACCGCTTATTAGGTAGACGCCTTATAATGTCAGAGACCTCACAAACATCAACAGGTGTAAGAAAAAATGTTGGGTAAGTATTACTACTTCTGTAGGAATGGTTACTTGATCGGGTAGGATTCAAAAGAAACGCCTCACTAAACAATTCTGCAACCAAATCAGGTTCTTCGACTATTCCCTTAGATGTTTCAAGCCTGATGTATAAGTTTTGATGCATCTTATTCGTAAGTTCATTAAAAATCCCCCAAACAGCCCCAACCTTATTCCGAGAAAGTTGAATTATATCATTGTGGTGATTCTTTCTCAACACAGAAATTCGTTTTCTATACATTTTCCTTTCTTTCTTGTACTGTTTTAAAATATTAGAATTGCCAGAATTTTTATCAATGTTGTACAGGTCTCTAAGATACTCAGAAAATTTCCTGATTTCAGGAATAACCCAATTCTTTTTTTTGTCCCTTACTCTAGAGGTCTTCAAAGGAAAAAATAAATTAAAATAATAATTATTAAAGATGTTTCCAAATATTTCATACTTTCCATCAGCATCACTCACCGCATTCACATCCATCCACCTCTCGCTGATCAGAGCATTTCGAAGTCTTAAAATACCATCATTTGTGTAAAATCTTCGTTTGACGAACCGCTGTCGCCCTCCAACCAACAAATTTACTTTTAAAACTTGGGCATAGTGATCCGATAAATTACAATCAAGACTTTCAAACTTAGCAACATTAGGAGGAAAATTACTAAATATGTTATCAATTTGTGTTCCACCCGACTCATTCTTCCTAGTTAGACCGACGGCATGTGGCATCAGACCGTAGCTTTGGCAAAGGGAGACAATTGAATCAGACTCGGTGTTATTAACATTAAAGTTTACATTAAAATCACCAGCTAAAATTAAGTTTTTCTTTGGAGAAAAGGTTGCCTCCAATATCTCAGACAATTTATTTAAGAAATCCAGGAACACACTGGATGGAGATCGATATACACAGATACATAAACATATACAATTTCTAAATTCAAACTCACTAGCGCAACACTCAAAATGTTCATCCAAGCAGCGGTCAGCAACCCGCAAGCTCTTTGTAGCCTGATCATTCCTCAGATATATTGCTGTGCCTCCACCTCTTCGGTTAGCACGAGAAGAATATGACACCAAGGCAAAATTGTCAAGGTGTATTGCTTCAATATCCGCACCCTTAAGCCAGTGCTCAGTGACAAACAACAATGTTGGCTGTACTTCATCCAATAATATATCTAATTCCATTATTTTATTCTTGATGCTTCGAATATTTAAATGAAGAATCCGAAGATGATGGTAATCATCGTTGATTGAGTTATTGCGACTTGTTACTTTCCTTTTTTTAATTGGCAACCCAGGCAAAAAATTTTTGAATAGTCCTGATATTTGGAGTTAATTATATTAGTGCAGATCATTGGAACCCACTGGTCTTTTCCCTCCAGCAGACTTACTAGGCGTTGTTCTAAGTCATCATTACCACTATCCCCTGTTGCTGCTACCTCAGCAATCCACTGATCTTTTCGCAATCTTTCAGGTTGCCTGGCTTTCAGCATTGATGTCATGTCACAAGTTGAATTTGAGCTCAAGGAAAATATATTAGCAACAATATACTTTACTAGTTTAAGTTTACTGTAGTATGAAAACTTTGAATCTCGATCGTTATTGGTGACAAACCTATCATATGGCAGAAACCAACAATGCTTATATGCTCTCTGCACTGTCTTTTTTATTGCTAAGTTAAATTGGTATATGTTATTATTTAAGGCAGCTTTTTGAGCCATATATGGAGGGCCAATTATGATAACATTTGTATGCTCAAATTCATATAAAAAGTTGAGGCAGAAAACTTCGTCCAGGGCATTTCCCTGGATCGCCTGCTCAGGTCCCAAGAAAACCACCACAAAATCACTCTTCGTGAAATACTTGCTCAGAAGGATGTGTTGTTTAAGATCCTCGAGAACCACCCCAGAACTATACTGGGAATTGATTTCCGATTTACCATTTACGGCCAATTTAAATAGGCGTCCACAACCCAAACACCCAATCTCTCGCCAATAATCAAAATCCTCCTAGTACTGGAACACTGATCACCACTGGCTACATCCGAAGCAACGTGCAAACCGTTTATGGAGTCCTCAATACCCACAGATGGAGGTTGAATTGGATCCCCTCTTCCAGTGTTAGACATATCCCGCTCACAAATTTCGGATGGGGGAGCAAGGTTTATGCCGCGTGTCTGACATCCAACCTCCGTCGCCGAAGTATTTGTTTGGCATTCTGATTCTTTTAGGTCAACTGTTGTAGTTGTCTGGCTTTCTGATTCTCTTAGGTTGATTGTAGTTGTCTGGCTTGCAGTATGTGATGCCTGACAAATCACTTGAACTGCCTTATGTGAACTGTTAATCCTTTCTGTTTGGCATTCTCTATGATTTGTTTTTATTGAGGTTTGAGTTCCTTTACTGTCACATACCTTGTTATCAAAAACTGCAATCATATCTGCTTGTTTTTCGATTTTATTTTTAAGGTGGGAGATAATGGTATTTTGTTCTTCTATCTTGTGCACATATTGTTCTCCTTGGTCAAAAGCTTCAGTCTCAAATGACTTAGAACTTCTTTTCAACTTTTCAATAAATATGTCCTTTTGTTGAATTTCTTCTTGCAGTTCTTTGATTTGTTGCTTTAGACATTGATGATAATCAAATTCTACCTCGCTGCGCATTTCTTCTTCAGCACATTTTGTTGAGCAGAAAAAAAAAATTGAAATCCGGCAACACTGAGACCCGATATGCGCCAGGAACCAGTAAATTTCCAAAACAACAACAGTCTATCAGCACTTTTCAGAGCCAAACAAAGAGCTATCTTTACTTACAGCCAATGCTGGTAATCCTATTGACAGGTTTCTGCACATGAAACTAATTAAAAACTCGTAATTTATGTAAAAATCGGCATAAATGGAGTTAAAACCAAAACAAACACGCGGCGACGTTGTCGTTGATGATGCGCTTATGGGAAACAAGATGGCGTCGGCCGAAAGTGGTCGGGCCGATTTGGAAAGTAAAAAGTGTCGCTACTGTAAAAGTAATGTCGATAAAAACGGTGTAAAGTGCAAAATATGAAAAATAAACTTTCATAATTCGTGTGCGCTAAGAATTTCGGGACTTTTAGTGCTTAGTGCTACCAAAAATTTGGTTTAATGCCAAACGTGTGCAAAAACTCAACATGATGCAGATGTAAACAAAGCTGCCATGGAACCTGCCGAGGTTATTTCTTTAAAATATAAGAAAATAACTGCACTTAAATTGAGAATTGCGAACTTGAAGGCAAAAACTTCAGACGCAAGCATTATTAATTTGTGCAAAAAAAATCGATTCAATGGAAAAAGTCTTAACAGAGAAAACAGATGATTATTTATTGAAACAGGAATCTACCAAGGTCACACAAGGTCAGAATGCCGATTCCTCCAAAACTCTTACTGGTGGCCAGAGCGGAGTGGATATGCTGGTTGTGCCTCACTCTAGTGTCGTGGTAAGACCTGATATTGCCAACCGCAGCGGTCTGGGGGCTGGGAACAGGCAGCCACGGGCGTCAGTCGCCAAGAGGATGAACAGCTCCAAGTTCTGGATGGGCCCTCCGGTATGCCCTGCACACTGGTGGCACAGAGGGGGATATCGGCCAATGGTGACAATAATTATAATAAAAACAATAATAAAATCATGCCAAAAGCAGTGCATAGTGCTATTTCTGAAGCACAAGCGAAACTTAAAATGGATGAAGTTATAGGATTAGAGCTACACGAGGGCGAAAACTTCAGTAACGCTTATTCAGGAGACCAGTCAGACTGGAGAACAGTTCCCAGAAGGAGGAATAACCGCCGTTTTATAGTTGGCGGAAACACCGATAATGCCAATGTAATCCGGGCAATACCGAAAACTGTTATACTGCATGTCACAAGACTACAGCCTAATGTTGACACTGAAGAATTCGAAAGGGTTTTAAAAAGAAAATTTCCTGAGGCCAAATGTGATCATCATGACTCCAAACACCCTGACGTGCAGTTCGGTAAGGGTTACTATTAAAAAGAGTAGCCTTAACGAGGCCTGGAAGAAAGAGGTGTGCCGGAAGGCGCGTTGGTGTCTTTTTTGAAGATCCGCAAGAAGGAAACCACAGACACAAAGAAGATCTGTTACCTAGAAATCAGAAAATAAGTACCTATTATCAGAATGTTCGAGGACTCCGGACCAGGACTGATACTTTTTGTACGAGCGTTTTGTCTGAGAATTATGATCTCATTTTTATTACCGAATCTTGGCTGACAGAAGGCATCCATGACTCTGAGTTGTTCGATGATAGGTACAACGTGTTTAGGCAGGATCGTAGGGAGTCTTTGGCGGGTGGTCTGATTATCGCAGCACAGAAGAAGTTTGTTGCTAAGCAAGTTCACTTCAAATGCGACAGTGATATTGAGTGTTTATTAGTTAGTATTTCACTTAAAAAAACTGTGTTATATCTTTTTTGTATCTATGTTCCCTGTAAGTCTGGAGTTGATAGTTTTATTAGTTTTTATGAGGCAATTGAAGACTATGTCCTTAACAATGAATTTGTGCTTATAGTAGAGGACTTCAATATTCCTAACTTTGTGAATGGAGGTTGTGATCAGAGGAAGGTATCAAATAATTTTATTAATATTTGAAATTTAACTCAGTGCAATACTTTAAAAAAATTTATGGATTGAATATTGGATCTGGTCTTAACTAATCTAAATGATGCAAGTTGCAATAAATGTGAAATTCCTTTGGTCCCAGAGGATGCTTATAATCCCGCTCTTGAGATATCTTTTGGATTGAGGTTTTGTAACAATGATTACAAGAGTCTTTTGGGTATGATTATCCTAGAGGGGACTACGGCCTTTTGTATCGTCTCGTGGTCTGATCTTGATTGGTCTGATCTTGATAATGGTAATGATTCTAACGCTGCCATGGATGTTTTTTTTATAACAAAATGTATTCATACATTAATCTTTCCATTCCTAGAAAACTTGTCCATGTTAGTGGGGTTGGATCTAAATATCCTGCTTATTATTCACGTGATTTGATTATGATGATTAAAAGGAAAAATATGTTACATAAATTGGTCGGTCAACCCCAGGCTAGTGCTTCTCACCACAGAGAATACAGAGCCTTGAGACATGAAATTAAACGAATGGCTAAAATTGAATTTGAATTACATATAAAGAATGTTGAGCAAAACGTAATCACTGATCCTAACTCTTTTTGGTCCTTTATAAAATCTCGAAAGGACAGTAGAGGCGTGCCAGCCTAGATGCATCTGGGGAATGAGGTGTTCTCTGAGCCAATTTGTATTGCTGATGCTTTTGCCAGATATTTTGGTTCGGTTTTTGAGCGCCTCTCAGACGTGGGTGCGGGTACTGTTCCTCCAGGCGATTTTAATTTCTCAACAACTACTGAAGATAACATTATGAAAACTATAAAAAAATTAAAACCAAAAAAGTCTACTGGAGGTGATGGTATTCCGTCTTACATATATAAGGGATGTGCTGAGTATGTAACCAAGCCGCTGTCTGTCATATTCAACTTGTCTGTAGCGACTAACTCTTTTCCTGCCAGACTCAAAGAGACAATTGTTACTCCAGTTTATAAGTCAAAAAGTAGGGAATGTATTGATAACTATAGGCCTATCAGTATCTTAAATTGTGTAGCAAAAATTTTTGAATCATTATTGTATGATGACATTTTACTTAATTGTCAGCATATGTTTGCGCCTGAGCAGCATGGGTTTTTGGTGAATAGATCCACTGTCTCTAACCTAATTGTTTTTACATATGCTATTGCTAAGGCCATTAATAATAAGGGCCAGCTTTATGTGATTATAACGGACTGCGCTAAAGCCTTTGATAAGATCGACCATGGAATATTGCGACAGAAATTGTGTAACTTTAACTTTTCATTCAACGCTGTTCAGTTTTTTAAGTCCTATCCTGCTGACATATATTTAAGAGTGCAAGTTGGCCAGTCTTTATCCGAAACGACTCCTATTACATTAGGGTAGTAATCTTGGACCCATGCTTTTTATAATTTTTGTTAATGATCTGCCGAGGTGCATAACTCATTCATCAAGTTTACTGTTTGCCGATGACTTAAGATTTTTAAAACAATTTCCTCTCAGCAGGATAGTATACTTCTGCAGCAGGACCTACAATCCGTGATGGATTGGTTTTCGCAAAATAAGATGACACTTAATGTCGACAAGTGCTCTGTTATAACTTACACCAGAAAAATCAATGTTAACTGGTCCTCATATTATTTGAGTGGTACAGAACTAGACCGAGTAAGTGAAATTAAAATTCTTGGCGTGCTATTCCAGTCTAATTTCAGGTTTAATAAGCATTACGATGCTATAGTCAATAAAGCATTTAGAGTGCTCAGTTTTGTAATTAGGAGCTGTCGGCTCTTTAGAGACCCGGATACCATTGTAAGGCTTTATAATGCCCTGATGAGACCATTATTGGTGTATGCTTCTGTTGTTTGGGCGCCCAGAGCCTTTTCAAATAGTAACTTAATTGAGATGATACAAAAAAGATTTCTTAGGTACCTACATGTAAGAAAATTTAATGCATATCTTTATATGGTCTCTAACCGGAGCCCGGAGCATGCTAGAGAGGCTTGGTTTTGCTACATTGGATGGCAGAAGGACAATTCATATGGTCTTATTTATCTACTTTATATTGAATCATATTAAGTACAAAGATTTTGATTTAGTTAATCATATTAAATTACTAGTTCCTAAAATTAATCTTAGAATTGTTCATAAAAGAATATTTTACACAAACCGACTGGATTGTTCGCCACTCAACTATATGCTCATAAAGTGACACAATATAATAACGAACAATGATATTGACTTCTTTAATTGTGATATTAAGTCTATTCGGGGGCTATCCCCTCCAACCGGATATTAACCATGTTTAGGTTCTTACCTATCTCTTGTTTTGCCTTACATGTAATTACAGAACTTTTTGAATTTGTAAGAGTAATAAATAAATAAATAAAAAAAATCAGCTGCTGCAGTGTATACAGTTTTTTGTTGCGAAATAGCGCACCAAGCTTCTGCGATGCTGATTTTGCGATGTTAGCAATGTGGTCATGCCAGGACATTGACAAGGATAAAGGAATGGTCGATCCTGCCATAATGATATCAGGGCCCGCCGTATTGGCTTTCTTGGTAAACGCGGCTGCTTGGGTTTTTGCTGCATTGAACTGGACCAAATTCCCGTCGTCCCAGGTTCGAACCTTCTCCAGATCTTGTTTAATTGTTGTAATATGCTCCTGTTTGCGGTGATAACTCTCAGTCGCTGGTAAAGAATTTTCTGATCTAAATTTGGATACAAGGGTACTGTCATCTGCAAAGCTGTAAACAGGATTATTTGTTTCGGTTAGCAGGCCATTAATATAGATGAGGAATAGAGTTGGTAAAAGTATTGCACCCTGAGGCACTCCCGCATTAACGGTGAATGTGTCTAGAGGTGTCCATCAACTGCAACGTGCAGACATCCGTTCTTAAGGAAACTGGCAAACCAGCTGCAGAGAGACGCTGGCAGTACGAAGGATGGCAGTTTGTTGAGCAATCCGTCATGCCAAACTCTGTCAAATGCCTTCGAAATATCCAACGCAATCGCTCGAGATTCTCCGTAGTTCTCAATTGCCCTACTCCATATATGAGTGACATAGGCCAATATATTTCCTATCGATCTCTGTTTGCAGAAGCCGTATTGGTTATTGCTTATTATTCTGTTAGTCTCGAGGTACTTGCTGATTGACTACACGTTCCATGACTTTGGAAATTATTGGAAGCAAGGCAATTGGGGGATAGTTTGAGGGCGTGGTTTTCTTGCCCTTCTTTGGAACAGGTTGTACTCGAGCGACTTTCCAAGAAGATGGGTAAATCCCCTTTCAGTAAGACAGAGAAAAAAGTCTGGAAAAGGGTGTTTGTTCGTTGGCACAGTTCTTTAACACGATGGCAGGTATACCATCCGACCCTGATGCCTTTTGCGTATGATCATCTTTGAGGACTTTACGAATGTCACGGTGGTGGAACTCCACCTCTGTCATCAGTTGAAATTGAAACCGAAAATGTGTATGATGACATAAAATGTAATATAGATAGATTTGATACTTCAAATCTTCAAATCGACAGTAGTCGTATTATGCCAATTACTAAGTCTGTGGTTGGTATATCTAAAGATGAATATGCTGTTTTAATTTTATGGAACCGGCGCCAAAGCTTATTGTATTAAAACAGCTTGCTGAAAAGAGCAAAAGGTGTTAGGAAAAGTAGTACTAAAAATCAATTAGATTATATTCAATACATGGATGTTAGTGAAAGTAATTCAAACACGTTTTGTGCTATCTATACCTTTCGATCTCGTTTACATAAAATTTTTATGGAATTGGTAACTAAATTAGCTATAGCTTCTTCAGATGACAAAAGATATAAGATTCCGGACAGTTTTGATGCCTTTGCTTGGGGTCCCCATGATATTCTGTTGTATCAATTTTCTCTCTCTCCTAAACGGATTTTTCAAGGTTGTCAAATTTATATTTAAGAGTGGAAAACGCTTAATATTACTTAAAGTTAAGTTGACTTTTAAAGCATGCGTTCAGAGTTTTGATAAAGAAATTGATAATATTTGTGATTGTGAAAAAACGCTTAAAACATTTAATAAATGGAAGGGAAAATTAAGACTGGAAGTATTGGCCCGTTCAGGATTTTATTATTTGTTAATTGCCGATATTAGTTTGATAAGTGTTTTTATTGTGGTGCTGAAATATTTGAGTGGGTCGATGATGATTGTCCTATTCATCAACATCATAGACATCACAATAAGTGATGACTTAGCTGAATGTTTGTGGCTTTGCTAGATGAAGAAATGTGGACAGCAAAATGTAATTTTGGCTTATAATTATATTGCATATGTTTTATTTTTTTTTGTTTTTTGTTTATTATAATGTTGTCTATTGCAAATGCTATCATTGTCTCCAATTGCATTAAACATATTTTTCCTTTTTGCTGTTTATAATTTGAACTACTATAAATGTTATTATTCTGTTCATGAAACTGTAATGGAACTATTGTCTCTTCTTGGTAATTAGAATATACGATTAAACATTTAAGGTGGTTTAATCATGTCTCTAACCTCACATATTTTGTTATATTACATTACAATAAATACTTTATATGTGCACATTCCATCTGAAATGACTCATAGTGTGGTCTGCTTCAAAAATACATCAGATATTGAATTTCCACAATCATGTCATCATATGAACACTGGAAAAATAATTAATAATAGCAGCCTAGCTTTTTACTTTAAAATGCAAAAGATGATCACCAACAGCAATTTCTTCAAAGCTTTATCTTATTATTTAAACAATACTATTTATGACATAAACTGGATCATTAAACGTAATACTGATGACCGAAATTCCAAGTATTATATACTTTATAGGTATATAATACTTGGAGCTGGTTTATTTTCTTTCATAAGAGTGTTAGTAATTATGTTTTATAAATTTAAAACGGCTAATAACAATATAATTATCGCTAATAACCTTCAAATTTCTGACAAAAGAGTGGGGGGATAATATTCTATCAACTGGTGGGGTTAATATTATATGAGCTATGATACCTTCGAAACAGTTCAGTTTAGCAGATCGCACTAAATAATCCACATGCATAGCAATTTCAGTAAAGTTAATGAATATATGCTAATAATGTGTGACACATTATTGATACTCATTGAGATTGTGAATTACAGAATTCAAATAATTAAGAAACGAGATTTTGAAAAGTATTTCAAATTGTTTCAAACTAGCCTTTGCACACAATCAAGAAACTTGCAATACGATACATATGAAGTACTAAATCCAAGTAAGAATATCAATAGTAAAAATGTAAGTGTGACGCTAGAAATTTTGTTATTGTATCTGGAGCAATTGGAAGAAAAATTGAAAAACGGTCTTACAACGAAAAAATATTATGATGAAATCAGTCAATATTTGTGAAGATAAAAATCAAGTATATTTGATGGTAGCGTGGAGCTTTGCCTATAAATAAGCGCAAAAATCTGAATATTTGAAATTCTATGCGGACAGACTTCGGTTCGATGAAAGAATTATTGTGCATTGCCAAAATGTTTTAGACGTATTTTTTTTCTGAGTGAAGAACATAGAAATAAAATTTTTGATTAAAGATTTAAAGTATACAAAAATATTTTAATAATATTAGTTTTTATTTAATAAAAAACATAAAGTTTTTAATTAAGATTGGTGCAAGGTACAACCATTAAATTATATTACATCTCTACTTTTTCTACCAAATAGACATTTGCAAGTTTAACTTTCTGCAGCTCTTCTCCATAAAACCCTTCTTCAATTTCCAGGCTTTTTCATCTTGAACCAAATATATTATAGAATTGGTAAGTTTAACTTTTATTATGCGAAATATTTCATTTGACTAATTCAGTATGTAACCTTTGAAAAATGCTTCACGCTGCTTGCTTATCCGTACATAATCACCCACACTATACTTCGGCACCTTTGGATCTATTTTGTTTACGTGAGTAAAAGATAATCTTCAAATGCCATTTTAATTTTTTTTAACTTTATTTAGCTTTTTGCCAGTTGTTGAATGTATTGTGTTATTATATTTTTGAACTACTCATACAACATTTGCAATTTCCATGTTAGCTGAACTTTTTCTACAATATTTTTTTTATAGTTTTGTTCCCTCTTTCAACCACACTTGCTTTAAAAGTAGAATAAGTGTTATGATGATTTCTGGTACAATCAGCCATTCCCTTTTGAAAATCTTTATTGAAGGATTCTTTTCACATATCAGTTTGAATGTTTGTGGGACATTTTCAACGCTTTTCATTATTTTTTTCATTGCCTCAGTAACTTCTTTTGCTGAATTTGATTTAATTGGTTCTATCCAAATATATTTTGAGAATATATTAATTACTCCCAACATATAACGGTATCCTCTATTGCATTTCCAATGAAGTATCATTTCGACCAAATCAGCTTGCCATAAATAATTTAAACCTTTTACTATAATCCTCCGACGTTTGTAATATTTTCTGCTTGGTTTATGTAGTTCACTAACATCTTTAAAATTATATGTCATAGTTGTAAGTTAAAAATGTTTATTGTTCTATTAAAATTGGACATTTTATTACAAGTTTTTCATAAAACATTGTCAAATATATTTTCTTTTTTTTACATGACTGATGACATCACTTGATACAATTTTAGTTTTCGTTCCGTATATTATTCACTTCGTTTATTTGAAGACCAACGTATTTTTTGGATATCCATCTTTCCCTATATACTCCTCTTCGAATACTTAGTCCTACCATCTTAAAGTCCGATATAGGGTAAAACAAGGTTATAGTACAATTTTACTTAATTTATATCCAAAACATTCAAGATCTCAGAAGGTGAAGAAGAAAAAGAAGAATGACCGGCCATTCGCGAAGACACAAGAAACTTTAAGTATCCGTTACATTTCAAAACCCTGGAGTCTTTGTTCGTTTCCACGACTCCATTCCATATAGAAGGATTGAAAAAAACATTACATTTGGTCAATCTGATCTTAAGTTTGAGATTCACGTCTCTAGTGCATAATACTTTCAGCATGTTTGTAAATGCAGCTCTAGCTTGATCTATTCTGGATCTTATTTCTCACGAGTGTTCTCCAGTCTCGTTTAACATAGTACCCAGGTATTTGTACTCTCTCGACTTCCTCATTGTATTAAGTGTAAGACCGGCTTCTTCACTACTATTCACGATTTTGTCCAACATTCTTGGAGGATCCGTGCTATTATGGGCTATAACCAAGGTATCGTCGGCAAAACGGATATTATTTATGAGTTCACCGTTTACTCTTATTCCCGCTGTTTCTTCAGATATAGCCTCTTGCATGATTTACTCCGAGTAAAGGTTAAAAAGTACCGGAGAGAGCACGCATCCCTGTCTTACTCCTCTTTCAATACTTAGCTCGTCTGACATTTCCTCATCCTCTCTAAAAACACCTCTTTGATTGTAATATGGATTGCTAATTATTCGCATGCCGTTGAAGTCTATTTGCTTCTCACTTAGAATTTTTATGACTTTGTCGTGCCTTACACGATCGAATGCTTTGTTGTAATCCAGAAAACATACGAAAAGATCTTGATTCACAGCTAAACACCTCTGTATTAGAACATTCTAGGCAAATAATGCTTCTCGTGTCCCCATTGCATTTCTGAAGCCAAACTGGCTTTCACTGATGTCTTCTTCTAGCTCATTATATACACGTTTATATATTATTTTTAAAAATATCTTTAGAATGTGCCACATGATCGCTGCATTCGGCTTTTCGGAATGGCTACAAATATTGACATAAGCCATTCTTTTGGGATTACGCTCGTTTTGTATATGGCATTAAGGAGATTTGTTATGTGGTTTTGGTCTAGTAAGTTTAAAAAATTCTGATGGTATCTGATCAGGTCCGGGTGATTTGTTGTTTTTCATGTTCTTGATAGCATTCATAAATTCGTCGTTAGTTATATCAGAACCTATTTCATCCATTTGTTTCAACTATTGTTGCCTTGTGTCTGCAAAGAGTTCCTCTATATATTCTTCCCACCATTTTAGTTTGCCTGTTATGTCTGCGATAATACTTCCATCTTTGTCTGTCAGTGTAGTTACTTGTTTTTGTCGTTGTTTGCCTGATAATTCTTTTACTTTTTTATGAACATTAAAGATATCGTGTTTTTCTTGTAGGTCTTCGATTTCAGCGCAATTTTCTCTATACCACGCTTCTTTAGTCTATCTGATCTTGTTTCTAATTAGTTTGTGTATTTATGTATATTTATTCAACTGGTGTCCCTTGAATTTTCGTCTTTCCTCCATTAAGTCCAATATTTCTTTAGTCATCCAGGGTTTTTCTGTATGTCGTCTTTTTTTGGTAAGTATTGAATGGCTTGTTTCTATTATTGTTGTTTTTAGTTTATGTCTCCGTTTTGTATATTTGTGCCTATATCTTCTATGTGTTTGTTTATTTTTGTGGCTAGCTCTTCTTTATGCATTGAGTCTTTTAATTGTGATGCATCTATTTTGTTTTCCTTTTTTATTTTCTTGATTTTCTTTAGTCTGACGCTAAAGTTAGCTATGAGTAGGTTGTGGTCGGAAGCTATATCCGCGCCGGGATAAGTTTTAACCGATTTTATTGCGTTAGAATACCTTTTGTTTATCAGAATGTAATCAATTTGGGTATTTATTATATTCTGAACTGAGTTTGCTGGTGAAGTCCATGTTCAGGGTGGCCAACTAAGAATGCGAGGTACTGTATCTGGGAAACTATCCATCGTAGAGACTTGCGGCAAAAAATGTAATTACTAAAACGGTCAAGAGAAAAACCTGGAAAATATTTTCAAGTTTCTAAAATGACCACTAGGGGGCGTAACTGCAATCTTGAATCTATAAAAGTGATGTTTCTGTGAATTCCGCTATATTAACCTAATAAAAAAATTCCACATATTTGAAGTTGAGGATAATGTAAAACTTTTTTGTTTAATGCTTTTTGCTGTATCTCTAGAAATAAAGTGGTGGGGGGTATTCAAAGTTTTTTTTTTAAATAAACAGGGTGCTATTTAAACGCATTTTGTAAACACAAAAATTGCTCAAAATAAGGCGAAACTATTGACAACTATTGACAATTTGAGCAAGAATTATTTATATTTTCATTTGTTTTCTTTCCATGGCCTGCTTCTATTAATTGTCTACCCATGAGAGGCTTCAGCAATGCATAGAGCGTGATGATCAGCATTTCGAGCACTTGCGGGGGCACTAAGAACCTTCCTTTTTTAAATCGGTCCTTTTCAGGGCCACATTTTTTATAAAAGAGAAAAATATAGAGATAAATATAGTAAAAAAAAAATTAAAAATTAAGGGATTTTCGTAAGTAATAATTTTTTTTGCCTATATTTTGGGTTAGGAACAAGATATCGAGATGCGGTTTTCGTGAGCTTGTTTAGCCATTATTTAGCTACTTTTTCATGGGAAAAAATCATATCAATACATTTAATTTTTTTGATAAAATTAACCATTTCTATCGGAATGTCGAAAATAGTCCTCTAGCGGCGACATGTGAAACTAACGAAACTTTAAATAATACAACATTTGTAGCCCAAGAATAGCTCCTTTGAACTAACCCAAGTTTGTTAAAATCGGCTTAGCCGTTTCGCAGATACGGGGTGTTATTTAAAAAAAATTTGAATACCCCCCACCACTTTATTTTTAGAGATACAGCAAAAAGCATTAAACAAAAAAGTTTTACATTATCCTCAGCTTCAAATATGTGGAATTTTTTTATTAGGTTAATATAGCGGAATTCACAGAATCATCACTTTTTTAGATTCAAGATTGCAATTACGCCCCCTAGTGGTCATTTTAGAAACTTGAAAATATTTTCCAGGTTTTTCTCTTGACCGTTTTAGTCATTACATTTTTTGCCGCAAGTCTCTACGATGGATAATTTCCCAGATACAGTACCTCGCATTCTTAGTTGGCCACCGTGTATAGGGGCGTCTTTTAGGGAGTTTGAAAAATGTGTTCGTGATGATTATGTCTTTTTCTTGGCAGAATTGTAGTAATATTTCCCCCCTCTTGTTTCTTTCACCCAGTCCAAATTCTCCTAGGTAATCACCTTGTTTTCTTTTTCCTACCTTTGAGTTGAAGTCTCCCATAACAACTGTTATATCTTGCTCTTTTCATAAACGTTGGACTTTGTCTACTTCATCAAAAAACTCTTCTACTATGTCATCCTGTTTATCCATTGTTGGGGCATACAACTGGATAACGTTGAGTTTTCCATATCTTGTAAGCAGTTAGATCATCATTACTCGGTCTGATAGTGGGACGAAGTTTGATACCGCTTTATTAGTATTTTCGTCAATTATTATTGCTACTCCGTTTCTGTGGTTGTGATCGTTATTTCCCGAGAAGTATACTACCATATTTTCAGTTCAAAATTGTCCTGAGTTTTTTCATCTTGTCTCACTAACTCCCAATACATTCAGCTTTAATCTATGCATCTCCTGGATCACGTTGTGACATTTTCCGGCTTCATACAGGGTCCTTACGTTCCATGTTCCAATTTTCATTGCTGACCCGGGGATTCTTCGCACCCTCTGATCATATAAGACCTGCCGGGGACTGAGGGCTACTTGTGTTTTATTTTCAGCCGTGATAATCGAACAAGAGATATCCTTGTCGGATTTTTAATGTAGTGGTTTCTTGTTGCCTCCTATATCCTAATGCTGTTGACCCCTAATTGTACATCATCCGCCTTTGACGCCAATTTCTCAGCCTCAGGGTATTAGGGTGCCCTTCCAGTTACTAGTTCATCCACCCGAAGTTGTTGACCAGTAAGTGGTGGACTGCTTATCCCGGCAGTCATTCGGTCGCCATTTCCTCGTTGGTCAAGAAAGGGTGTACCGTACAACTTTTGTTGTAACTCGTGAAGGTGAGGTTGGCAATAATTGTTAATGAGAGGCTAGGTATTCGCATCATACACCTTACACCCCACTAACTTGTTCCCATCGTTATAATACACATAATCAACCTTTTTATTTGATACATTTAACAATGTTCACTGGGACGATATCTTTGGTATATGTTTGTCTGTCTTCTTGTTGGTTGTTGTTTGATAGGTGAAACTTAGAACGTTGAGGAGTTGAAAATAATTCCGTCTTATTAATGGTTCTGATTTGACACTTATAGTTAATTCCTGCAAAGGTTCAGTAATTGGCTTTAACACTTTTTGTTGGCGCATTTTTGATTATGCTATATCTGACTTTAGGGTATGATATTTTCACTTTACGGCTTTACGAGCTTCACTATTTTTTGTTCATGTTTATAGATTAT
>MU184676.1:67970-100765 GCA_016904865.1 Pissodes strobi | reverse complement strand
GTTCTGGAGACTGACATGTCATTTACAATAGCTCTTCCACCAATTTACTCAGATGAAGACTCAGGTTATAATTTGCTTAATGACACGCAACATGAATATTTGCAGGGCAGATCCACACAAACTGCCGTTTTTAAATTTGCTCAGGATATTCTTGAAGCTCTGGAAAACGGCGAAATCCCTTTGGGGTTGATTTGTCAAAAGCCTATGACACACTAAATCACCACATACGTTTAAAAAAATTAGACCTATATGGAATAAGAGGAGCAACCTTGAAATGGATTGAATCATACCTATCAGGTAGAGAGCAAAAAGTAGTTATTGGCAAGGGCACGAGTAAAACTTTATCAAAAACAAAAAATTTTATTACAGGAATACCACAAGTAAGTGCCATTGGACCTATTTTATTTATTATCTACATAAACAATATCGCTGAACGATACTAAACGATAAATGCAAGATCACAAACTATGCAGATGATACTAATGTTTTACTCAGCAATTCGGAACTAACCACCCTTGACCAGAATGTTCGCATGTTTATCATGGGGGCAGATGAATGGTTTGTCAAAAATAGTCTTGATGTAAACAACTCAAAGACTGGTATAACTATGTTTAAAACGAACAGATCTAGAGTCGAACGACCTGAAAGTATGCAAATAAATAACTGTGATATTGTCTTGAAAGAGTATACGAAGTTTTTGGGTATGTTTTTAGATAGTATGTTATCTTGGGAATGTCACGTGGATCATGTCGTTGAGAAGCTGAATAAGGTGTGTTATACTCTTAGAATCTTATGTAGGTATGTTGGGTTGGAAACCAAAAAAATGCTTTACTATGCAAATTTTGAATCGCGTATTAGGTACGGGATTATTATGTATGGGAATTGCAGAGATATAGGAAGGGTTTTCGTTTGTCAGAAAAGAGTTCTAAGAATTATCTTGAATTTGGACTTTCGGGCATCTTGTAGGGGAAAGTTTAAAACAAGCAGATTTTTGACTGTATCTGCAATTTTCATACAAGAACGTGTACTCTTTTTTTATAAGAACATACATTATTTTGTGAACAGTTAATCGCAACAGGTATATCCCACAAGAACACTGAACTTTACATTTCCAAGGCACAGATTGATTATGACTGAAAAGGGTGCATATTACCAATGTATTAAGCTGTACAATAGCTTGCCAAATGATATTAAAAGCATATATAATATTAAGAAAATAAAAAAAACTCTTTTTAACTTGTTGTTAGAAATTGAACCTTACAGTATTGATGAATACTATAGTTATTTAGAAAACCGCTGAGGAATTTTGTATTTCTTTATTAGGTTAAGACATTTTTTGTGACACTATTTAACGACACACGAACACCAGATGGCGCGGCTGTTGTAGTACACGTGTAAAGTCGCTCTGCGAAACTTTTGAAATTTAATGTGGTATTTTTAAAAATAAAAATAAAATTTGTACCGGTAAAGTGTTACTAAGGTCTCCAGTTTCGTTTTTCATACGTGATTGGTGTGTGCTTTGGGCCTTTGTTCCAATAAAGTTTGGTATCTTAAAGCGAAGGCGACGTAGGTGTTCGCCATCATGGGTCTCTCATCGGCAGATTTGCGGGAAATAAAATCGACGATTTTGTCAACTTTTAACGAAAAATTCCTACAGGACATTGCCGATAGGGTTGCCCGGGAGATCGAATGTAAATTTGAGGAAAGGCTTAAGGAACAAAAGGAGAAAGTAACTGCTCTTGAAGATAAAATCTCCAAGTTGCAAGCCGATTTTAATAAATTAGAAGTCATAACCGACCAACAGGAACAATCATCACGCAGCCTTAATGTACGTATATTCAATATGCCAAAGCAGGATGGAGAGAACTTACAGTCCGAGGTATTAAAATTGTTCAACAAAACACTAAATGTAAATATCAAAAAGGAAGAATTAAAACAATATTCATTTATTGCGCTATCGTACACAAACATGATAATTTATATTACATAAAAAATTTAACACTTCAGAATTATTACAATTATTTTACATTAAAAAGTTTACCTCTCAGAAAAATCAACTTTCAACTTAGAAAGAGAGGGGGATCCTTCCTCTCCTACGCCGCTCCGGCGGTCTACTCTCCCTCCGTCTTACGATTTTTCGATGTGTCCTGACGCGAGTTTAACATTTTTAACCCATCCCAAAAAAAGTGCACAACGTCGCTAAAGAAGTTTTCACTTCTTGCTTATTGTGATATTATGTGTGATATTATAAAAATATAGGTTAATGCTATAAAGCATAAACATATTACAAATATTACATCTATAATGTGTAGGTGCATATGGATATTTTTATAAAGTACTCACTCATTTTCTTTCACTATTTCTTCGTCACTTTTTTCAATAACAGATGAACTTTGTTCAATTTCCATATTTTAAACACTTTATATACACGAATTTTACAAGTATACAGACGGTCGAGCCATCAGCTGTCTCCATCCGTGGATGCGCGTAGCAGGCTGTAGTACAATCACACACGCGCACTCGCGCAAGCGCCTTGCGCCGCTTAAGAGCCATGACACACACAGCGGTTTTTGACGAATCGGCTGCCGAGCCGGCGACCATGACACACACAGCTGTTTTTGCCGCGGCGCGGCGCATGCATCAGATGACGTGCCGAGGCGGCTAACAAGCAGCGACTCGTCAATCGCCGCCGTGTGTGTTTTTCCCCATTTGCAAAGTATATTATACACGCCGAGTCGGCTTCCGACTCGCCAGCCGATTCGGCAAAAACCGCTGTGTGTGTCATGGCTCTAAACGGAACAGCAGGAGCAGGAATACATTTTCGCCGAGCGGTAGAAAGAGAGGGGGATCCTTCCTCTCCTACGCCGCTCCGGCGGTCTACTCTCCCTCCGTCTTACGATTTTTCGATCAGGCCACGTGCTTAACATTTTTAACCCATCCCAAAAAAAGTGCACAGCGCCGCTAAAGAAGTTTTCACTTAAAAAAAAATAATTTTTGTAAACAACAGTTGATGGTAAAATAAATATAGAATACTGTCAAATGGAAAAAAATATACATCCTAATTGACTGCGTCTGTGAGCATTGTTGATATTTTCTTTTTATTATTTCGCTCTCTGATTTCGCATAGAATGTACAACTTACTATTGGAACATTTACCAATACGATGTAAATAATGAGCGGATTTGCATTTTTGTATGTGTAGGAAAAGATCGGTTGCTTTTCCTTTTTTGTATTTGTACAATGATTTTTTATACGGGTGTGCTTAGTGATAAGTGGCAATTGGGGAGCGGGCGATTGGAGTGCGGCGGACAAACTATTATTTTTAAGTTATGGCAAACTTGACATTGACGTCTGGAGGGCTGGACTGCGGTGTGGGTGTTGATAATGATAAGATCCTTAGCGGGAGTAATTTTTTGCTCGGCCATTTGAATGTTAGATCATTGAATATCTGTTTTGATGAACTGGTTAATTACATATATGAGAATTCATTTGATATTTTTTGTATAACTGAAACATGGCTTAATTCTGACCATGCTAGTATATACTTCAATATCCCAGGGTATGCTTTTCTAAGGAAGGACAGGGCTGGATGGAGTGGGGGTGTGGCAATATATATAAAAAAATATTTGTCTTTTTTCGATTTTGATATCAGTACTGCTTACACGGAATTTGAAATTTTAGGTGTCTCTTTTAAATTAAAAAATAAAAGTTTCTTATTATTTAATATTTATCGCCCTCCATCTAGCAACGCCGCTGTGTTTATGGATAACTTTGAGGATATTTTTTTTTCGCCAATTTTAAATTTTGACCACATAATGGTTACCGGAGACCTTAATATTGACTATCTAGGCCAGGGTACCAACCCTGCAAGACTAAAAATTATCCTTCGCATCTCCGCCGTCCCTCATTACACTTTGTAGTATACAACTTTTTCCCAATCGGTACAATTTTTAAAGAAGTTATCTAAAAACATGGTGATTCAGCCGACCCTGGCTAGCCGTTCGAGCTCATCGCCTTGATGCGTCATTACAATTTTGTACCTGTCGGTGACAAGCAAGAATCCGTAAATCGGTTCTTTCTTTTGGTTTTAAGAAGAAAAATGCCTAGAAATCGTATTTCTAGTATAGTGAAGTGTTAGTGATACGTCTTGCTCGCAAAGGAGGCGAAAAAAGGGGGCAATATTCATCGGAAGAAGCGAATCAGGGGGTGAGTCCATATAAGATTATATGCCACAATTTCAAATATACATAAATACCTGTTTATCTTAAATATATAAATACAGAATCTCTCGTATAAAAGCAAACTAAATGTGTATAATACTAAACTGTAGTATTATGAATAAATATGACACTTGTAACCCTTATTTTTTTACTTAATAAAATTAAAATGGAAAATACTCTCAAACTTCTAAAACTAACAAACTGTTATTTATATACGAGGGCATGACAAAACATTGTTACATTTGTCGTCTGTGCACAATTACACAGAATCAAACAATATATTCGGAATTGAAATATATTATATCGAAATGAATATAAGTAATAAGCAACAGTTAACGATACGAGCTATTCGAACCGTTCTCTAGTAATCTCGTCTAATCGTACATCCTACCAAAGAAATACTATTCAATCACAAAAAAAGGCTGACTAAGGAAATATATACCGGTCGGCCTGCACCAATGTTTTACATAGAATGAAACGTTTATACCATATAAAGGAATATAAAAAATAGGAACAAAATGGTTATAATGCCTTCGTATTATCACGTTTTCGATATTTGATCCCCGTATGTGGGACTATAAACTACAATTCGATTCGATGCAAATATTGCAAAACAAAAAACAAAGTTATATTTAATTATGATCCACTGACTCATACTGCAGATCTATATGAAAATTTAAGAGTATGGCAATTACATAAAGTATTAAAATTTGAACAGAATAAACTTATCTACAGGATAATAAATAAAACTCAAAAATAAAATATTATCATAATATTTTCAAAGGATATTCATAGCCACAATACTAGAGAGTTTATAGGAAATCATACTGTTATTATTACTAAAATGCAATTATCCTCAATACCAGTGTTCAAAAACACTGTCTAGAGGAATAAGGACTATGAATATTGTAATTATTGTTATTACTGTATTAATAAATACTTTTCAAAAAAAAAAAATTTTTTTTGAGTAAGTCGAAGAGTGCCCTTTTCTCACGAAATTAACCCCTAAAAACTAGCCACAAAGGCAAGCTGACGCATAATTTACGAGCGACTAAATCCCAAGTTGTGTATTATTATAGCTTTGCATGGCCTTCCGTTGGCTTTGCTCGCAACGGAGGCTCAATCAACAAGAACTAAAAGTGCTAACCAAAACTAACCCAAGGCTAACCCAAAATTAAGGGAAAAAGGCGGAATGTTATCGTTCGGCTTTGTCGAAGCAATGTAATACCGGAACGCATTATTTTTAAACAATTCGTGTTGATATGAGCCGTCCGGTGAGAAAAAAAAATTGGAGTAAACATTGCTTGCAGGATATGTTAATAAATAATAATAATACCTATTTACAAATTCGCATTTGCAGATGCGAATAACTTTAACTAAAATTGGCCTTCACATTTGCAGATGTGAAGGGCCCCCAACAGCCTCCACCCCAGTAGGTATATTATGTAAGAGTAGTTAGAGGCACACTATATCCCTACATTTGCCGATGTAAAGGATATATGTACTGACAAAAATAAAACGGTATAGTGCTATGTATTTGCAGATACAAAAACAAATAACCACCATACTATTGCAACCCTCTTACATAAAATCATTGCATTGGAGGTAGGAGGTAGCGAATTATTACACCCTTGGTTTCTATTCAAAACAGAAATTACAGTATTTGCAGATACTGTAAATATGCTAAAAAATCGTTGCATTTGCAGATGCAGTCGAAAGCATAACCAGGGTAAAGGCACGTTTTCACGGGTCGATCTGAGTTGAACGATTTGGGTCGATTATTGAATCGAAAGAAAATTGAATATGTAAACCACCTTTCGGCTTGGCCGTTCGGCGGAGTGAGTCAATTCGACGGAAGTAGAAAGACTGTCTACTTTTGGTCGGCGATTGCCGCCGATCCGATATCGAACGACTGGAATGGAATGTGTAAACTTCTCGTCATACAGATTTGTATCGTTTCTTCGAATTATTCCAATAGTTTTTTTATAAAAGTTCTTCAAAATGTGCATTATCCATTCTTAGATGATTCCTATAAGCCTCTGGATCTTCCACGGCAAATTCGCGAAGCAGACTTTGTACCTTTGCTTCAAGGAGAGTATTTTCCCCTCCTGTCTTAAAAAAAACATTGTGATTCCAATCTTTAAGAAAGGAGATGAGACGGATGTCTCTAACTATCGTCCGATTTCCCTGCTTCCAATTTTCGCAAACATATTTGAAAACTGTATGTCTTCGAGAGTGGCGCTGTTTCTCGAGGCAAATTCACTACTGTGTGATGAACAGTTTGGCTTTAGGGCAGGACGTAATACTGTGCAAGCTATTTTAAATCTGGTATCATTCATTATGGATGGTTTTGAAAACAAAGAACATATTGGTACCATCTTCTGCGACCTAAGCAAGGTCTTCGACTGTGTATCGCACAAGTTGCTCATCAAAAAACTTCATCTTTATACATTTGGTCAGAACAGTATTGACCTATTAGCATCCTACTTGGAAGGATGACCTCAAGGGGTAGTGGTGGATGGAGTGTCGTCGGACACAAGAATCATGAACACGTGGGTGCCACAAGGATCTGTAATGGGCCCCTTATTATTCCTGGTTTATATTAATAACTTTTCTCAGATTCGGGTAAAGGAACATTATGTCTTATTTGCCGATGATACTACTATCTGGATGGCACGGGTGAGGCACAGTCAAGGGCCAGAAACTGGTTCGAAAAAAATAGCTTAGTCAAATGAATCCAAGACTGGTCACCTCCTTTTCTCTTTAAGAGATGCACAAGGGTGTTCATTGTCTCCTGGGACTGCGCCGTTCTTGGGGGTGCAGATGGATAGTGGTCTTGATTGGGATGCACATATAGAAAGGTTGATAAAGAAGTTGAGGAGCGGCATATACGCGTTGCGCAATTTGTCAGGCACAGTGTCTGTGAGTGTCTTAAGGACTGCGTATTTTGCCTTGTTTCATGCTGGTGTGTCCTATGCGATCCTGTCATAGAGACATAGCATGCTGATGTGGCGCAGGATTTTTGCCTTACAGCAGAGGGCAGTGCGAGTTGTTGGTGGTCTGGAGTATAGAGATGGAGATGATTGTACACAAACCTTCATTGAGTTAAACATCATAACTTTTCCAAATATTTTCAACTTCTTTATATAAAAGACAATCTGGAAAAATTCCCTACAAATGATCATAAACATGGTTATGCCACCCGCTTCAATGGACATCTTGCTGTTGCTTGCTTTATAGGCTTAAGAGGTGTTGCAGTGGGCCAAGATACTGGGCTGTAAAGTTTTACAACAAGCTTCCAGACTCCTTAAGAACAAAACCAGAGGTGTGTTCAGGAGCAGGATTCCACAGGATTCTTAAAGAAGCCTTTATATGACCCAATAGACTTCTTGACTAATCAAATAACCTTCAATGTTTCTTAGAATATCTTTGTCTTTATGTGTTAGTTTCGTGTTGTTCCATACTTTTTTAACCTGTTTTAATATTTTAATAATCTTTAGTGTATTTTAAACTGTTTTTTGAGTGTTAAGTAATCTTAAGAACTATTTTATTGAATTACTTAATCTAAAGACTTCTTAATGCGATGACAATTTTATTGACCTTATGTAGTGCTAACATGAATAAATGGTTTGATTTGATTTGATTAAAATCCATGGTCTGGTCCAACATCTTTGTTTTTTTCTCTTCGTTTTTAATTTAGCTATTATTTCATCCCGAACTGAATAACAAATTAATTGCACACATACATCAATAATTTCACGTGACGCCATTTTCTGCTACAATTATTCAACATGCATAGTCTACCGTGTAAACCTTTTTGCTTTCAACACAGGTCGAACTATGGTCGAACGACCCAAATCGTTCAACTCAGATCGACCCGTGAAAACGAGCCTTTAAGCAGCAAGCAAAAAGGTGAATAGTTCGTTGTATTAGCAGATACAATCGACCGTACCCACTGTCTGCAATTGCAGTTGCAGATAGTGAACATATTCATGAACCTATTTTTCTGTTCAAAAACAGAAATTGCAGCATTTGCAGATGCTGTAAATAGGCTAATAGATCGTTGCATTTGCAGATGCAATCGATATCATAAGTAGCAAAACCAAGGAAACTCTTTTGCATTTGCAAATGCATTAGAAGATCCTCTCACGCTAGCTGAGGAAATAACTTATCCGAATCAAGACTTACCAACATCAGAAGCACCAGATGGTCCTGAACAAAGTAACGACCACCTAGCTGTGTAAGCGTAGGCAAAAAAAAACCGACGAAATCACACCTGCGAGGCCAGAACTACATACTCAGATAGTTTAGATGGGACAATTACTTATTAAAAGGACTAAAAGATAAAAAAAAAAAACAAACAGTATGATAGAGAAGTATCCACCAGCTGCCAACTGCAATGTCCTCAGACCATCAAAATTAAATCTCGAAGAGAGTACTAAATCCTGCCAAGACAACTACTGTATCAATTACAGAAACAACTATAGTCCGTAGGATTAGTGCCTTAGCCCTCCGTTTCAATAATTTAATTAGCCAACCGTCTGAACTAGAATTATACGTTCAAAATTGGTAGAAATTAAAGGTAAACAGTTCAATAATAGAGTGGGTACAGGATTATATAATCCCTTTCAATAGGACACCACTCCGGTTAGCAAAGTAGAAGACTACATAGGACGGCAAAAAAATTGATTTTAAAATATGCATTCTTGGGGAAAACTGATCTCTTAAAGATGCATATTTCCTTATCCCTATGCACAGTAGTCAAAAAAGTTGTTAAGATTCGTTTTTTTGCAACGTACTATACCAATTTAATTGTGTTTCATTTGCTTTATGTACAGCTCCATATCTTTTCACAAAACTGAAACCAGTTGTAAGATACGTAAAATTAAAGGGTATAAAAACTGTACTCTACTTAGACGATTGGCTAGTTATTGGTAATTCAAAAGAGAATTGCTTAAAAGTATAAATAAAATTACACAAACATTACAAGATTTAGGATTTATATAAATTCCGAAAAAAGCGTAATTATTCCCCCGCAACCATGCTCATTTTTGGGGTTTATACAAGAGAAAAGGGACCTACTGGCAGAACAGTCTATTATTTTTTACCCTGAAAAATACTTACTCACATCTCCTTGTAGAGAGAAACAACCATTGTGGAAGAAAATTTCTCTGGCTGTAGGGAAATTAGGAAGTTTCCTGAGAAATGAAACTGATTTATTTTTTATTGCAAACTATAGAACAGTGAAAAAGAAATCGATACGTATTTTTTTATTTCCACTAAAGATGAATATTACAAGAGCTATACCAGTTTTTAGCTTTGTGTATATAGATATACTATGCATGGTGTGACGTAACAATTCATGTGTATTATGACGTCATAAGCACATCTCAAGGCGTTGTATCTGCCTCATTTTTCGGCTTAGGGAAAAATGAAAAAACACGTGTTCACATATTTTTCATGGACTATCGAAATCAGCAATAATAAAAAAAAATAAAATAAAAAAAATTGATGAAACTTCCTCATTGTCAAAAGAACTTTTCTATAACAAAGCGTACCTAATGAAGCGATAAAAGTGATTATTTCTTCATTGACAGATAGCGCCCTCAAACAATACGGAAATACTTACAATAAATAGGGGAATTTCTGCCAACAAATATATAACAAAACCGTAAACTTATTCTTGAGCTCCTAAACATTCAATTGTCTTCGGAGTCATCCTACTCTACCATAAACTCACACAAATCTGCACTTTCTCCAATATTGAATAATAAACAAAAGACGAAGCGGTTATAAAAAGGTTTCTAAATGGAACATTTAACATAAGACCCCCAAAACCAAAATACTCAATTACTTGGGATTCCTACCCAGTTCTACAGCGCTTAAAGAGCATGTACCCTCACGAATTCTTAAATCTACAAATCTAACTTTAAAGCTAGTAACACTCTTAATACTAATAACGGCACACAAATCACGGACAACCCGGAAGTAAAAATGGACAATATTTTTAAATATGAATACATAATTGAAATCAGATTCCCGGATAAAATAAAAGCAAGTAGCTTAAACAGGCTTCAACTTAGTTTGATATTACCTTATTTTATTAATCAACCTGAACTATGTATAGCCACACTATTAGAGACTTACATAGAACGCACAAAAGGAAAAAGGGTGCTACCAGTCAATAAAAGGTGAATAGTTCGTTGTATTAGCAGATACAATCGATCGTACCCTCCACTGTCTGCCATTGCAGTTGCAGCTAGTGAACATACCTATTTTTCTGTTCAAAAACAGAAATTACGGCATTCACAGATACTGTAAATATGCTAATAGATCGTTGTATTTGCAGATGCAATCGATACCACAAGTAGCAAAACCAAAGAAAATGTAATACTCACTCACAAAAAGCCCTATCACCCAGACAGCAGTCAAACCATTAGCAGATGGGTCAAGTTAATACTAAAAGCCAGCAGTATAAACACGGAAATCTTTGGGGCACACAGCACGCGATACGGGGCAACTTCAGCAGCTCAAAGAATGGGAGTTACATTACAAACCATTCAGAAGACAGCTGGCTCGACAGAAAAATCAAAAGTATTCTCAAAATTCTATAAAAAACTTGGCGTGTGTAATCCCACTGGATTGGCATCTTGTTTATTGAACCATAATTTCTAAGGAATCATATAAATATTAAGGTACTATTATAACTTACTTACCAACTTGTTATCATATTACATAAGAATATTGGTATAGTATTAAAAATAAGTTAAAGGTTAATATCAGTTAAGCGTTAAACATGATATATGTACCTTCATAATGTGTGTTAGTAAATCTAATGGTTATAAATTTGAATTTTAGTTTATAAAAAGGGCCTTACAAATCTAGGACTACAGAAAAATCGCAATTTTCAGTTAATGTAGATTACATCGCAAATACTTTAAACATCTACAAAGTGTAATGAGGGACGGCGGAGATGCGAAGGATAATTACAAGATCAATCGACTTACCTGTAAGGAAGATCGATCGGAATTATCCGAGCATCTCCGCCGTCCCTCATTACAAACCCACCCAATCTTTACCTTCTCCCTATCACCCCAAATACAATGTAATCAAAAATCTCACGAACCAAAATTGTAATGACGCATCAAGGCGATGAGCTCGAGCGGCAAGCCAGGGTCGGCTGAATCACCATGTTTTTAGATAACTTCTTTAAAAATTGTACCGATTGGGAAAAAGTTATATACTACAAAGTGTAATGAGGGACGGCGGAGATGCTCGGATAATTCCGATCGATCTTCCTTACAGGTAAGTCGATTGATCTTGTAAATATATTGGTATCATTTAATTTGTCACAGCGTATTAACGAACCAACAAGGATAAATCTAAATTCAAATAATGCAAGCCTTATCGACATGATTATTGCCTGTAAAAGTATAATATTGATTAAAAGCGGCTCTTTGCCAATTTCGGAATCTCTCTCAGATCATAACTTAGTATATACAATTTTTCAAATTCAAAAGACAAAACACTCCGAAAAGCATATTACTTTCCGGGATTATAATAATATTAATGATGCTTTATTTTACTTGGAAGGTTCTGTAATAAGGTGGGAGGAAGTATATCAAAGTAATTGTATAAACGAAAAAATAGAAAATTTTAATAAAAATATCTTAAATCATATGAATAAGCATGCTCCGATAAAAAGTAAAAAAATCAAAGATAGGCCATACCTACCATGAATAACAAATAACATTAAACACTTAATGAAATTAAGAGATAGAGCGTATAGAAGGGATCTTCAATCCAAAACTGATGGTCACCATCAGTACTATAAACAGTTAAGAAATTACACTAACCACGCTATAACCCGCGAAAAAATTACCTATTTTAATCAACTTTCAACAAAAAAAGGGAGGAATTTTTGGCAAAACACAAATAAATTAAATATAACAAGCAATAAAAGATGTAGAACTGCCGAACCATTTAGGCAATGCCTCAAATATCCATGATTTCTTTCAGAGTACTCATAATATACCGGACTTAACCTCTGTTGAACTTGTCAATTTTTATAAAAATAATAAAGTAAATGATCAAACTCTGGAACTTTTAGACGAGGATGGCCTTTTAAAAATTATTTCAACCATTTCTTTAAATGAAGTGGGAGAAGACGGCATTTCCATAAAAGATATAAAATTGTGCTTACCTTTTTGTAAAAACCCTTTATTAAATATTATAAACACTTGCATTCTTGATAAGCAGTACCCAGTATTATGGAAAAAAGCGATTATTAAACCAATTGCAAAAGTTTCAAACCCTAAGGGATTAAGTGACTTTCGACCTATCAGTATACTGCCAGCCACTTCTAAAATAATTGAAAAGCACATTTACAATCAGCTTTTAGTATTTTCGAATATCAATACAATTATTCCGGAATGTCAATCAGGTTTTCGGGAAGACTTTAGCACAAGCACTTGTTTGGTTTCTATTTTGAATGACGTTCGCTTGAGTGAGGAGGAAAAAAACTGTACCTGCTTGGCCCTGCTTGACTTTAGCAAAGCTTTTGATACCCTCAATCACGATATGTTACTGGCTAAATTACATTATTGTGGCTTATCACAGAATGCTGTATTTCTTCTGCGAAATTTTTTGAGTGGTCGTGAATGTCGAGTTACGGTTGAAAAACAATACAACTCGGATTCCTCGAGATATAAACCGATTAAATTTGGGGTGCCACAGGGGTCGATTTTATCGCCTTTGTTATTTTCAATATATGTGTTAGATATGTGTAAAGACATTAAATATTCTAAGCTTCAACAATACGCAAATGACTCGCAATTGTACATCCCCATTAATGGCCAAAATATCGAAAATATTACGGCTGCTCAAGAAAGTTTGATCGCCGACTTAAAAACGATTGACATTTATGCAAAAAATCACAACCTAAAATTAAATGCCACGAAATCTAAAATCCTTGTTTTGGGCACAGCTGATAAACGGAATATAAAAGATAGTGTTCAAGTTCAGCTGAGTAATGATAGAATACCTATTGTGAATGAGGCTAAAAATTTAGGATTAATATTTGATAGCACACTTACCTTTGAAACACACATAAAATTAAAAATAAAAGCTGCATATCTTCGTTTAAGAAATTTGTATAAGTTAAAAAAGTACCTTTCAGCTAAACAAAAATACTACCTGTGCGATACTCTGGTGTTGTCGCTGTTTGATTATGGTGATGTTGTGTACGGAGACTCATTATCGTTGACAACCCAAAGACTGATACAAAAAGTTCAAAACAGTTGCATGAGATTTTCATATAATATTCCCTATCGACATCACATATCGCCATATTTAAACAATGCAAGTATTCTAAATATGAAACACCGTAGAAAACTGCATATGTATAACTTTATTTATAAGATTCTTAAAAAGAACAAACCTAGATATTTAAGTAGTATTTTCTTGCCTATTAATCATCCAGATAACACTAGATATAATGAAAATTTTGCTATACCCCTACATAGAACTGCCTCTTTCCAGCGATCATTTTCCTTTGTGGCTGTACAAATGTACTGTAGATAAAATTTTTAAAGATGGAACTGTTGGACCAACTTTAGGATTTAAAAACCATTAAAATTATTAAAGGTGATAGGAAGAGTAAATTATGCGACAATCCAGCTGAAATTATAAAAGTCAATTTCTTATGTATAGATTGCAGTATTGCTGGAGGTTCCTATCTAAATGGAAGACCTGCTCATATTATAGATAAATTTTTTGCCAATGTTCGAGGTATAAAATAATTGAAAGTCCTAAAAATATTATTTATTTATCAGTTTTATTGAAAGTTATAGATAAGATTGCTTTAAGATATCAGGTCAGAATCTTGATTTTTTTTAATTTTTCACTCAGGTTACGTGTAAAAATTTAAATTAATAATAGTTATTTTATATAATAAAAACGATATTGAAACAGTACCCATTACTCAAAAAATATATAAAGCTAAGAACCGATCCCTACACGTTGCAGCCGATGGACACATCTCGGACACATTCACCATCAACGCGGGCGTGCTTCAGGGCGCAATACTTTCACCAACTCTGTTCCTCATCTATATTAATGCTGATCGAAACGAATAATCCTGTTTACAGTTTTGCAGATGACAGTACCCTTGTCTCCCAGTTTAGATCAGAAAAACTCTTACCAGCGACTGAGACTCACCACCGCAGACAGGAGCAGATTACCGCTATTAATCAAGACCTGGAGAAAGTTCAAACTTGGGGCGACCGAAATTTGGTCCAGTTCAATGCAGCAAAGACCCAAGCAGCAACGTTTACCAAGAGGGCCAATACAGCGGGCCCTGATATCATTATGGCAGGATCGACCATTCCTTCATCCTCGTCAATCGGACTGCTGGCTGTCTCGGTCAACAGCTATATGTCCTGGCATGACCACGTTGCTAACATCGCAAAATCAGCCTCCCAGAAGCTTGGTGCGCTATTTCGCAACAAAAAACTCTATACACCGCAGCAGTTGCTCTTGCTGTACAAAGCGCAAATAAGACCGTGCTTAGAATATTGCTCACATATCTGGGGTGCCGCACCAAAGCACACCCTAAAGCTGCTGGATTCCATTCAGAAGAGAGCTGTGCGTCTCGTCGGCGACCCGAAGTTGACCCGGAATCTGGATAGTCTGGAACACCGCAGACATGTGGCCGAGATGTCTCTGTTTTACAGATACTTTCACGGCAGATGTTCCCAGGATTTGGCCCGCATCATCCCGCCCCTGGCAACTCCTGTCAGACAGTCACGACAGACGGCAGGAGCGCACCAGTTCGTCGTACAACTAGAAACACCTAGAACATCGCTTTACAAGAACTTCTTTGTCTGGCGCACTGCATCACTGTGGAACTCACTTCCAGGACATCTGTTTCCCACTAATTACAACCTACAACTATTCAAGAACCGTGTCAATCAATATCTTCGCACACACACACACCGCTCGTCGGGCGCCATAGGATCTGTTTTTAAAATGAGTATTCTTAATGTTTTTAAAATGAGTATTCTTAATGTTAGTGAAAAACTTTATGTTGACAACTCTATTACTCACTCAGAGTTGCATTCTTATGTATGATATTTACCAACAAAATTAAATAGAAATTTTTAAATACTAATTCTCGTTCATGAAGTTAAAAAATATATTCTCCTCTGTGAAGGCTTTCTTTACGTAGGGGGAAAACAATGGGATAGCATTCCTATTTAGAGAAATGAGATATCAGCTCAATGGGGTTATAATGGACTCTATAAGGGATGTGGGATTATCATGCACTCTAAAAGATTACTTTTCATATAATATAAACGAATCTAACAAATTTAAAAACGCTGAATGGTTCCCAAAAATAGCAAATACATTAGTTGATGAAAAGCTGGTTTATTTACTGTTTGCATTCCTCTTAAAATGTTAATGGGTTTCTTTGAAGACTATAAGAAAGTTATATTAAACGCCAAACAGAAAGTAATACTTATGGGAGATAACACTGGCAATAATGCCATTATAATTATCGAACCAAAAATTACTCTTCACAAACTAACAACATACCACATATTTCAATAGCTATTCCTCAAGAATTATCATTAACAAAAATTATTGATCAGGGAACAGATTTAATAAATAATTGCATTTAGAAATTGGGAATTTGTTGAATATCCGGAACATCCAGACACAATTATTGACCTGTTAAGACATCTACAAGGGTTAAAACTTGTCATGTTATAATGGCATTTCAACAGGAAAAGAGAGATCTGAAAACGACAAATATAAGTGAATTTTATGATATAAACTTAAGAAATATTAAGTTTTTTTTTATTCTGAAAGATATCAATATATTGAAATTTTCACACACAGCTTTTGAATAATGCTCTGCAAACTCACAATAAAAGTCAACATATTCTGGTCTGTTGTGCGTAGCATTATAATAATTATTTGAGGTTAATTGGCTAAATTCTTGTATGTTTTTCACACACTTATCCAATTTACTGTTTACTGATGGCATCATAACTGTTAATGTATATAACCGAAAGCGCCTGAATGATACTGAGTATCAATGATCCTTCTAAACACCACACCCCCTCTTATATAAGAAATTGATAACGAGGCGATGATATAAATTTTATCATCGTCATCTTCTTCGTCATTATTATAATCATTAGAATAACTTTCAAAATATTTCTAATTGATTTAGTTTCTTTCACTTGCTTATTATATTTTATATCAAAGAACTCATAATGAATTCTACACAATGGGCAAACATCATTCTTTTTTAACCATTCTGTTAAGCAATCTAAACATGGTATGCAAATATTTTCTTGTTACAATGGATTGACACAAATAGGACAATCTTCTTTCAACTGCACTTCACTTTTAATTTTTTAGGCTAACTATTTCTGAACCAGCAATTTCTGGATGGACCCTTTTGAGTACTCAAGTTCTTCCATGGAACACTAAACTTTAAAGTAAAGAAATAAATGCAGAACTGCTAGTTTTATTAAACATGTTTAAGAGGGGAGGGAAAAAAGTCAGGGTCGGTTGAAAGACGGTTTCATACATGAGAAATTCTGAGGGGTTATTTGTTTTAATATCAAAGTAACTCCTCCTCATTTAATGATGAGAGCAACTCATGAGAAGAGAGACCCCCCTTAGGAAGGTTACATTATAGGATGATGCAACCTCATGTCTTATGTCTGCATCTTTAAGCTACCTTAAAGATACAAGGATAGGAAATGTATTAAGATTTTACAGGGAGGCATAATTTTATTTCACCATGAGAGAGAGAGAGAGAGAGAGAGAGTCCTCATGGAGGAGGGATTTTACCTCCTCCGGGAGGAGTAGGAAAGGTTTCTGAGAACGATCCAGGCCGCGGAATGCAGTTTTGCGATACAATCATGGAAAAGGCAAACCAAGACCCATTGTTTCCTAATTATATTTTGCTTCCCAATAAGGGGACGCTCTGCCTAAATGTAAATAGACACAACCGTAAGTATTGGGCTACAGAAAATCCCCATGGGCAAGCTTGGCAATCAATATCTTGAAGAAATTCAGTTCCAGCAGGATGGTGCGCCTTCGCGTTAAGCTGCATTCTTTCGGAATTATTTAACTCAGGTGTTTCCCAACCATTGGATTGGAAAAAAGAGGACCTGTGGAATGGCCGCCAATTCACTGAATTTTTTTTGGGGGAGATTTAAAAACAGTAGTAATATAAGATTGCGGTGAAGAATATAAAGTAAGAATGTCATTTAAATGCAATAGGAGAATTTGAAGAAGGTTGGGCCATTGTCAAGCTGCGCAGATATGATAATTTGAACATTTACTTAAAAAATTATTTATTTACATTGCTTCACTTCAAATTAATTTTTGATATTTATTTCTGCTCTTAAGAACAAAATATAATGTACAGAGTGCTAGATTTAAAGTAATAAATAATTATAAAATAATTTCCGAAAAATGTAAAATTGTTTATCATTTTTGAATCCCCGATACTTTGTTATGCCTGTATACTAAATTTCATTAGCGGCTTCAGTGATATTTAACCATATTATGACTAGCTTTGTATGTAAGCATAAACATTAAAATAAATCCAGTATCCTGAAAAATTTTCCTTTCATTATTTTTTATACGTAACATTATATTTCATACTCACTTTCTTACACTTTTTGTTGTAATGGGAAGCAATATATTCAACACATTCACTATGAAATTAAAAGAAGTTCACCCTCTGAAGAAGTCCCTTCATCGCTATAGTCCCTTTTAACCTTCTTCACTAGCAATAATGAAGTCCATTGTAAACCGTAAATGTAACTAACACTTTAAAATAAAATAATTTAGATGAGACACGTCACCAAATTGTTTTTAAACAGTTGTTTAATGTATTATTAGAAAATGTAGTCCGATTGCTATACACCAAGTTGTTGTTGTCAATTGTAAACGCGCACAATGTGTTGAAGATGCTTGATTCATGTAGCATTTGGTTTTATGTGGTTTCATTGTCTCCGATACTGTTCAGCCCTCAGTTATGCGTCGATCATAATTTAAAAAACAATATTACTAGTAATAGTTACTTATTATGACAATATAAATAATAATTAATAATATTTTCAGTGGATTGGACAGCGTGTCATCAAAGCAATGTGTGTTGTTACTTAAGAAACTTGCTGCTTCAGGTAGGACCATTATTTGTACTATCCACCAGCCTAGTGCAACGATATTAGACCTTTTCGATCATCTGTATGTTGTTGCTAGTGGAGCATGTATGTACCAAGGTTCAGTTAAAGCGATATTGCCATATTTAGAAGATGTTCACTTGGCATGCCCAACATTCCACAATCCCGCTGATTTTTGTAAGTAGTCATTATATAGCATAACTAATTGATTTTGCAAAACGAGGTGGCGGGTAATCAGACTTCGAATCCAATCAGCGAAGTTAGGCTTCGGCTTGAAAAGACCAGCAAGCTTGGAGAAACCTTTAAAATACTTATAAATATAGCATCTTCAACAAACATGAAATATCGCGTTCAAAAGAACTTTCAAAAGCTGCTTCGCTGCTGGAAACCGCACCTTGGTAGAGTTCGGCCGCTCTTCGTTTGTACCAGGTGCGTCTTCGTTACGAGAGGCTAGTTTCGTCAAGGTACACCTACGGACGTATACAATATTTGTTAAATTAGTAATTTTGCAATATGCAAGTTGAAAATATCCTTAAATATTGCATATTTTTCATAAAGACATTCTTATTGCAATTGTTCGGTGAGAACTATTAAACCGATCACGATTTTAGCGCAAACTATTCGCAAACCTAGAACTATTAAGCGACTAGGTAGCTGACGGCATTGTTGACGAGTCGCGTTGCCACGCGCTTTTAAGCGGCCGGCCTCCAATGGCCAATGAGGAATCGTTTCGCATTTACCAACTCGGACGACGTTTGCGTCACAAATAGAGGTGTAAGATTCGGTTACTTTCAACTACTTGTAACGATTCGTTACTTTCGGTTCCAATACTCGTTACTCCGGATCAGTTATTCGAGTATTCGTTTCCTTGAAATTTGCGTTAGGTATTTGGTATTCGTATTGAAATTGGATATCGAGTTTTACTTGATGCAACATAGGAAGATCTATTTAACTACACTGTAAGAGCAAAAGGGAAATAATTATTATCAAGCCACATTTTAAAGTTGATATATGTTTTTTCTTGTAATACATATTTTAACATATTATTCTTATTAATTTATTTCATTTCTTATGGGATGAAGTTAAAATAAAAACACAAAGAAATGCAGTATTAAAAATTAGAATACATAAATACAACTCGATATTATAGCATTTATTATAAAACATTAAAAATTATATATTTTTATAACTTTGTTTTAGAGCTTTATTTGGAGAATACTTTGGTTGGCGTTAAGAAATAGCAAACTTTGGACATTCTTGCCTTTATAGACAGGACACGATTTCAATATAATATCTGCTTCTATAAAGAGGTTGCAAACATTTTTGCGGAAAAGTGGGCAACATATCTGTTCCTATGTATTTTGGGACGCTGAATACGAATATGCCTGTTGCCCAGCTGAATTTTGTGAAATAAGTCTGAAATTTTCAAAATGGAAGCTATTTTGGTAGTTTTCCAAAAAAACTACGTATAACTTGAAAACGGTGCTTGATATAGAAAAAATTCAAAAGAGCAAATTTTTTGAGCAAAAAAAAATACATAGAAGTACAGTTGCGGACATAAAAATTGGGGCAGCACTTTTTTCTATTGTAAATATTACTTTTAAATCACCTTTCAAAACTAGGATATTACCTAGGAAACTGACATGCTGACACAAAGTCAAAAGTTTGATTTGTAATATTTTAATGAAAGTTATGCTATATTTAATAAGTGTTCTGCGAAACCATCCTTTCAAGTCTGCTGTGGCAGCAAAGGCAGAAACTCGTTTTCCAGGAACTGCCAGAACTGCGCGACGTCGCATAAATATCGCTTGATAATAATAATAATAATAAAGCAGGAAAGTCTAATCTACGATTTCTACGAAATCATCTAGCAGTTAAAATAGTATATTAAGATACTAGTTTTAAAAGACCATATTTTATCGCACGAGCACGAAATTATAAAACGACCCGCTTGCGGGGAGTTTCCTAACGTGCGAGTGCGCTAAATGTCTTTTAAAACGTGTATTTTATACTATTTTTTCTATTTTGCACGATTTTTAATGAAAAACATTAATTTATTCAAGTCGCGATCAAAATTTGGACGGCCATCTTGTCACTTTTGACGTCTGTATTATTAGGAATCCCATTCAAAACGGTGTCGACATTTTTGCTAGTGAGTCTTGACATTGAACAATTTTGTTAATATCATAGCAACCAGTCAACAAAAGTATTGTCGAAAAGAGCTTCTTTTCGACGCTACTTTGCGTATCGAAAAGACTTCTTTATGATAGAAAAACGTTTTTTAGGTTTCGGTCGATATTAGGGACAGTAATTTCTTCACTTTATCTATAAAGATTCAATGAAAACATAATATTTTAACACTTTTTTACCTTCTAAAGGTGTGGATTAACCTAACTAAAGCAGCAATATTTATTTAAGCACATTTTTAAGCTAAGAAATTAAGAACATTTCATGTATTTCCGACATTCAGAGAGCCATATTGTTGGTTCGTTTTGACACTCACGACGTTAACGTTTTGACACATACCACGTTAGGTTAACAGCGCCTGCAGGTGAATTTTGCGACGTTGCCAATTGCTTTATATGCTTTTCTTCCGAAATGAGGTTGACGAGTGGGGTTGCCACCTTTTAGCAGAGTAAAAAAAGGACTGCAACAAATTTTGACGTGGTAGGGCGTTTTCATACTGGCCGACACGATAACGATGCCGACACGATATCTGATAGGTGGTTTACACATTTCAACGACACGGCACATGCAGTTGTTGTGTGTCGATACTTAACAAATTCTATATATTATATTTATTATATTTGAGGCGCAAAAAAACGATATAGGTAAGCAAAGGCATTTATGGGTACATCCATACATCAACAACACCGAGATGTTAACGGTACATCCCATTATTAAACTGATATATTTAGAGGCGACTTTACTATACTTTGTTTGAGAAGTTGGTTTATGACCCAATTAAGTTCTTTAATTATTTTCGTATGAGCAAAAATTCATTTGACAACATTAGATAATTTAATTAATATTTTATTATGTTTATGGGGTTTCTCCCAAAATACAGGGCATAGATTTCACTAATTCAATCAATATAACGATGCCATATTTGAAACTGGTAATTTTTCTTTAGTTTCGCCTATAAATTCAAACAAACATCAAAAATTGCAACGAAAATCGCCACGGCACGACAGGATTCCTTGAAACGACATGTCGTTTCCTGCAACGACACGACACCGACATGTCATACAGTGTGAAAGCATTCCCATTTAATTATATGAGATAACGAGTCCACCGACATCGTTGTCGTTGTCGTGTCGGCTAGTGTTAAAACGCCCGTAGGGACTTTTTAAGATGTAAAGTATTGTTTAAAATGAAGCTTGAAGTATTATTAATTGGAGTTCTTGAAATAAGGTTTCAGATTCAAAGCAAATCTGAAATAAAATATATATAAAATATAAAGAAAACATACGCATTTTACAATTTATTTTGAACGTCTATAATATGATTAAAGTCGACGCATCTAAAATATGAATGAATACCAAGTATTTTTCTAAACATAATGTAATGTTTGATAATTATTGCTTATACGGGTTTCTGGTATTTTTGGATTAGTTATCCTAAAAATTCGGATTTTTGAAGTAACCCTTCTTTAGGGAGAGTAAGTCCGAAAATGTAGGCACATGCTAAAGTCCTTAGGGATTGCAAATATACTGGCGGAGAAGAGAAATTGCGTTTTTTTGTAAGAAAAAATAAAAAAATAATACCATACCACCGAATATTAACTACGATAAGAAGGCCCACTCAACGGGATGTGCGTGTTCAGCAAGCGCTACAAAGGAATCGTCGTTTATTTTCTTCGTTGCCTGGGTAACGATCGGCGAACTACGCCGCACACAGGTTGAATTTAAATAAAAGCTGGCCATAAACGATATTTTCGTTTGCGGTATATTTAATCAAATTTATGACGAAATTATTTATAGCACTCTAGTACTCTAGTTGGCTTTGCAAAAACACAATTGATATCTTTTGAATTGTTTGCAGCGCCCTGTCAAACTTACGTTATGGTTTTTTATTATTATCACCAAATAAATATTTTGATAAAGTTTATATTCAACTTGCTGTTTCAAAAATCTATTAACGTTTTTAATTAGTTATTATTGATAACAATACTCAAGGTATGTAATAACTAATATTTAAAAGATTTTGATTTTGTGTTAATGATTTTACCATATTTCCGAATACAAATATTCTGGCAAAAGACATCAAGAAGAAAATGTTGCTCGAATTTGCCCCATCTTTTTATATTTAATTAAATTTTGGCCTTTTGGGTGATTTTAAAATTGGTTAAAGGTTTCGCACAATATTTTTACTGTAAATTTATTAAAATACTTATTTTATAACTGCATAAATTCGTAAAAATTTCCGAAAAATTACCTAATTTACTTAAAAATGAATTGTTTCTTTTCTTAACACGATAGTCCAGGAGATTACGGTGATTTTTAATTTTAATGATTGTGATGACTGCGATTTTTAATTTTAATAATTAAGGAAAAGTAAATTAATAATTTTTCTTTTATTTATGAAGAAAACTTGTTCTCACAAGAATAAAGCTTCCATTATTTCTTATTTCTTTGCTTCAGATCGAAGTTATTTAACTATACCGTATAAGCAATTGTTTGAAATACTTCAAAGTTTTCCCGACCAAAGTAATAATGCAAAATTTCTTAAATTGAAATTAAAACTATCCGAATTAACAGGATATTAAAGGTGCCACTAAAAATCGCCAGATCCTCGGCTGTTTCCGTCGACGGTGGGGTCGCCGGGTAATTATTATGGCTTTACATGGCCCTCCGCTCGCTTCGGGGGCTCAATAAAAGGAAACTAACCAAGTGCTAACCCAAGCCATACCCAAGACATACACAAAATCAAGAAAAAAACTGTTCAGGAAAATATCCTTAAAAAATATATATATAAAAAAGCAACTGGATTTGAACCCGAGCCGCCGAATTGAGACCCAACCATCTAGACCCCTTGCGACAAACTGATTGCATCACGAAGATATGGCGCGAGTCGCGAAGATACGTGGCGTGGGCGGACCCATCACCCGATAGGCCAGGATCCGGTGATTTTTAGTGGCGTCTGGATATGAAGACTTTCCCAATGAGTTTAGGTTGACTTGCAATATTTTTTACTATAAATATATTTCCAAGTTGAATCAATCAAGTAGGATCAAAGAGAGATATTTAGAAAAGAAAATAAAAATTTGCTTTCAGCTGTTGTAAAATTTAAAAAAATATATTGTAAAAGGATGCATACGTCCAGTGAGTGTAGTGAGCGGTCCAAAAGACGGAAAACACAACCACTCCGAGAAAATTCAACACCACAGAGGAGTTAACTTATGCCGCTCAAATGAGCTACAGATCATGTGGTAACTTATCCGCATCGAAAGTTCTTAAAACTATTCGTAACGATATGTAACGAACCCGAGCAAACCAAAATTTTTGAAAGCAAAAACAATCAAGATAATTTACATTTAGAGTTAAATGCTGATGAAGTATTAGCTTTAAAAATCGTAGAAGCTAATTTGTCTAAGCATCAATATAAACTTATCAAAACGCAAGCGGGACAAAAAAATAGCAACTTATATCCTTCGTTCGCCAAAGTTTTGAAGCCCAAAAAAAAATGTTATCCCAATTAGGGCTGGGCGATTATTAAAAGTAATAATCTATGTTCGATTATTTATAATAATCGATTATTATCGATTAATCGCTATAATCGAAAATACATATCTTTATGCCTAAAAGTTATACCTATAAGTCTGGGAAACGATAGATTTGCGACCGTGTACTTACTACAACTTTGTGGAAAAGTAGTTATTCGAAAAATAGATAAAGACACATTATAACCCTAATAAATGAAATATAACCTGACGGGAAACTCACCGGCACTAAGTTTATCTGTTTAGGCACGGTATTGTGAAATTCGAAAAAATTCAAAATGGCGTCTATTGTATTTTTTCTTAAAATGGTGTCTAATTCCAAAGAAAAATGAAGTTCATAAAAAAAGCTTTATTTCGTTAAACAAAGGGTTAACCACTGATCTATACGAATGGATAAGCAATAACCTTTCACCGAAATGGCTAATTTACGACGTCAAAATGTAAACAAACTCTAGCAAATCTCGGGATGATTGCGTTTGCGCACCTTAACAATGCTTATTGTAATTCGAGAACGTGAGCAGGTCCGTACTTATAAATTTATTTTCTTTATTTTGGTATAACAGTTTTGATTTTTGTATCAAAACTTCTTCAGTACATAGTACATTGCACAAACATTGTTATTTGGTAAAATTCTCAATAAAAAACTAAGTTTGCACCATATATTGCCTAAATCATTAGAGTAAATCATAGATAAATACCATGGATGAATATATATGGGTTCATTGGGTTCTTTTGGCGCCTTAAAAGCAAATACCAGAGAAAACAGACTAAAATACACAAGCATCTAGAGATCAGGCGTAATTTTCGATGCAGCGAAACGAATAATAGGTATTATTATGGCTTTGCATGGCCCTCCGCTCGCTTCGCTCGCTACGGGGCTCAATCAACAATAACTAACCAAGTGCTAACCAAAACTAACCCAAACTAACACAAAATTAAGAAAAAAAGGTAAGTTAATAGAAAACAATAAACAAAACATCTGTCGCGACCGACGGGAATCGAACCCGCAGCGCAGGAATGACAGGCAAGCACTCTGCCTACTACACCAACGAGGCGTTGTAGAAGTTTTGCTAGAACGTAGAGACATGGATTCGTTTCGCCGCATCGAAAATTACACTTGATAGACGCTTCTCAAAATACGAGGTTAACTGATCGCGATATTTCAGTTCGTAGTGCACTTGTGAATGCATGCGATTTAATGACCTGCAATTGGCAAGTATATGGCCCTCCGCATGCTTCGCTCGCTCCGGGGCTCAAGAAAAGGAAACTAACCAAGTGCTAACCCAAGAAAAACCCAAAAATCAAGAAAAAAACTGTTTACTTAAAAAAAAACCAAAACCGACGGGATTTGAACCCGGGTCGCCGAAGTGAAGGCCAACCATGCAGACCCCTAGACCATCTGCTGACTTGCAAACAACTGGTTGCAGTGCGGAGACATGCGTCACCTCACGTAGCTAGCCAATCACGCGCCTCTCAATCCCAAGTGCACTATGAACTGAAATCTCGCTAAATGTTCAGCTGTTATTTTGTAGGCAGAAGTTTAGAACGTAGAGACATGGATTCGTTTCGCCGCATCGAAAATTACGTCTGATCTCTAGACGCTTCTTAAAAACACGAGGTTAACTGATCAGCTGTTATTTTGTAGGCGGATCGTTTCTAGATAGATCGACCAATAGGAGAGGCCGATTTTCACATAGTGGCCTAGGCCTGTAAAAGATCTTAAAATTCTTATCATGATATCAACCCTACTAGAAAATCACGTCATACAGCTTATTGCAGGGTTATTTAGAGATATTTTAGATGTTTACGTCTTAATAATACTAATACCTATACTATTAATACTTACTGAAAATAGGAGATTCCCGGGATAGCGCCTTTGCTTCGACAAAGATTAAGCATATCTACAAGTATGAATACTCATAATGCAATGATCAGTAATTGATCACTCAATCAATAAGCTAAAAAGCAGCCTCAGTTTTTTAAAATATAGTCAAAAATCACACACAAACACTACTTACTCACTTGGAAGGCGTTCAAAGCAAACTAAACTAACCAAACCACATCCCAACCGAACAAAAACAAATAGCGAATGGCCGAATGGCGTAGCTTGGGGGTAGGCCGTAGATTCCGTTTGCCGTCGATCGATACTAATTCGATTAAACTTTACGAAACTACGAGCTCGGTACGGGCCTGGAAAATCGACAGTAATCGACCGCGTGGCTGAACAGCGGGCGATTTTGATATTTGACTGACGGATTGAGTGTTATTGCGCTTGATCAGTAATGCCGAGGTATCAAAAAATATGACTGGGAATCGTGCGCACAAACACATTTTTTCGCCCACGCGTAATCAATTTCTCTTCAGATGACACATGCATTATGCTCATCCATTGTATAGATCAGTGGGGTTAACATATAGCATAATATATATTATTCTATATAGTGTATGTATTAATAATCCCACAAGGTATTCATCATCAGTTTTATTTAAACAGTCCTTTTTCGGGTTAATACTACATTTACAAATATGCATGTATTTGATTTGACCTCTCCTGCATGAACCATAATTGCTTGAAAAGCCATTCTTATAGCTGCAAAAATAATTAGTTCCCAAGACTTTGGGATTGTGGAACTGACCGTCACACAATTCCCAACCCATCTCCATTGGAGATGGCAAGTCAGGTGTTAGAACGTAAGATTGCCTCCACACCAAGCTTCGGAAGTATGCACGCCTTATATGAAACATTAAAGCGCCACTTGTGGGCGCTAGAACCCGAGAAAATTTATCTTTTGAAAAGAGTTCAAGGCGTAGTTGATCGCAACTTTCGGTGGAGCTACCATATAATTTACAAACAAATATTTCAGATTCTTTTGGTTTCCGATGTTCAGTCTTCAACACCAAGATTTTTCAAAAGATGGAAATTTGCGAAAAGAATTTTCCAAGCGGTTGTTTTGCTAATATCGAAAATAAAGAAGGTAGAATCACAGCCTGCAATCGCATGAAATAGAAGATATAAAAAACTTGATTTTAAAGTATCTGCTTTTACCCAAGGCTGATTGCATTTCATTTTATAAAATGAAGCTAATAACAAAATTATGACATCGGTTCGCGTGCAGAAGCCGTTATTAAATTAGCAGTGGAGTGTATAGAGGGTAGAATTATTGGGGTGTCTGGTTCCTCGCGTACTGATTGTAGCTGCTCTACATTCAGGTCAGGTTGTTTGCACCAAACAACGTGCTCCTCTTTGAATCGGCCTGACACAATTCTCGTTTTATTGATTTCATTTTGACACTTTATTTGATTAGATGGGAAACATGCTAGATCGGCTTTATTTTCCGGCATAGTCAAGAAGTCATTAAATTTATTAGAACGAGATACTGATCGATATTTTACTGCCCCTCTTATTATGTGACATCCACTTCTTCCTAATTTTTGACAATAGACAATATTAACTTGATAAACGCTTCAGTTAAACCAAAATTTTTAACATCTCATGGCTTTCCAAGGGAAATTACAAGTAGTAGACCGTCAATAAGACTGCTCAATACTTATTGTTGGAAGCCATGAGATATCTTTTGTGGATTCGCCGCTAAGGATGGACATATTTCCAATTGTTGATGACCCATCTGTATTCGCAAAAGAAATTGGCACGGCACAAATCAATAGACCGACAGCTTGCGAGGCAATTAAAAGGCGCTGAGTTATATTTTTATCAGCTTTCATTACCCAATGTTTGGTTTTTAATCGTTGGGGTTATTCCAATTTCGTAGAAGGATCTGAAAGTTTTGGGCTTTGTTTTTTTTTCACTCAAACTTATTTTGGGTTTTCCAGAGAAAATTAGCCTTCAACAAATGTTTGTAAGTTTGATTCACCTATAGAATAAGTATTCAATAGAGTTTTGTATATGGTCTGTGGCCACGTCTTTTGTCACAATGTTTTGTAGGTTTTCTGTTTCATTAAACATCATAAAATCGATATATTTAAATACGGAAAGTATTGTATCTTCATCAGTATTGTCTCTCATAGTCAAGCTCGTAAACTTAGCCCCAGCTTTGCTAGCTTAAAAAAAAATAAAATATTTTAGGAGGTTAGAAGATTTTGTCAAATTGAGCAAATTGATGTACATTTCTAGAGTATCTATTTGAGAACCAGGAATCAGTCGGGATTTCAATTCGATATATTGTTCTTAAAAAGGTAATAAACTGCCAAAGCATTAAACTCCGCATATCTTGTAGAGTGAGTTTATGAGCTCATACACCTCCAGCGTATGATTTTCCTGCTAAAACTTTTTCAGATGATATTGGTTCTAAAATTCCAGTTTCAATCAAAATTTCCGCAAGCTCGGAATCTTCAACATAAGATCCTATTATTTTTAAAAAATTCATCGATATATGTAGTTTACCTAATTTAGGAAAAAAACGCTCCCGGTATTCTGCTACCGACTATTTCAGTTCCATCAATTTTGGGTAAAGTGCCTGATCAATTATTGTTAATACAACATACTTCTGTTTCAAGGTTTCAGCAACGAAAAGAAGCCTTCTTATTACTGTGTTTAATGTAGTAATCTCATGAGTAATAAAAGTTGTAGTAATAAGATATACGTAACGGCTAAATAAGAAAAAGAGGGATTTTATCATTAAAATTAAATTAAGTTACATTTGCCTACTCCATAGTACGCCTATGGAGCATTTATTTTTTAACAATGCATGCACTTCGGTATATTGTTTAATGCTCAACAAATTTGCTATCTTGTATTTTTTCTGTATCTAGCATCGTTTTCAAGTTATACATAGTTTTATGGAAAAAAAACTACAAAAACGGCCGCCATTTTGAAAATTTCACAAAATTCAGCTGGGCAACATTTTATTATATTCAGCGTCCCAAAATCCATAGGAACATTAGTTGCCCATTTTTCCCCAAAAATGATTCATGCTGTCAAGATATTTAAAAATATTTCGGGTCTATTAATGGAGCTTCTTTTACGGGATAAAACTTCTTCTGCTTTTGAAAATATCCGTTCGGAAGATACCAAGATAGCAACTATACCCAAATATATCGTGGCTAATATACTAAGATGTGGCTAAATTAATTCTCTGATTATCCAATATTACAAAGGATCGTCTTTTCTGCCTATAGGAGCATCTTCCACATACATTTTAACTTCTATAATTGCTTATGAAAGTGGGCTTTGAACCGAAATATTGTTTGCTTGCCTATCAAAATCTTTCCATATCAGATGAATTTCATCGTATTTTTTATTCATTTCTGTTTCATTCCTTGGTAAGTTATTATCCAAATTTTTATCCTTTTCTTGTTTTTCTTTATTAATAAGTTGGACAACTTGTTCTTGAAGTTTTTCTTTAGCTCTCTTAGCAAGTTCATCGGTATTAAATGCTCGGTCCTTAAATCGAGGGTCTAATATAGCAGCTTTTGACATTCAGAAACCTTGTTAACATAGACTCCAATAATATGTATTAACTAATTTTTTTTAGTCCAGTTGTATAATGGTGTCTTTAAATTTATCAAGTACAATATTTGAGCCCCGTATAATATTGATTACTTTTGATAACGTCACTACTTTCTCAGAACTCAGAACATATTTCTGTTGTGATTTGCTCAAAAGGTTTTAGAATTTTACACGCTTTTTTCAAGCTAATCCATGTCGTTTCTGTTAACGGACCGACTGGATTGTGTGTCAGTAGCAGAAGTAAGAAATTCTTCTAGTTTAATTATCCTTTCAAACATGTAAAAAGAATTCCACCTAGCGAACACCGCATTTTTTAATTTCAATGGGGTAGAATAACGATTAATTTGTTTTTGTGTAGATAAAAATTTTGTATTGGCTTGAGTGCTCCTGTAAGAGTATTCTACTACGGATTTAACTTTTTTTCTTGCGGTATTTATTTAAGTGATTGTTGAACAATGAGGTTCAAAGTGCGGGCCAAAGCAAGGGACGTGTGTCCAACCGTCTATTTTATTAGAGTTAACAACATTTGCTGCATTATCGGTAGTAACTGCCTGAATTTTATGTGGTATACCCCATTGCAGTGCAATGCTTTGAATATGTTCGCATACATTTTTTGACGTATGACTTTGTTTATAAACAAAGTACTCCAACAGAGCAAAAACCCAATCATCAGAAATAAAAGATGGTTCAAGTTCTAGAATTAAGCGTCTAAAAGCCTACATCGTCTACGATAGAAAAAGGCTGTATGTCGTTTATCATCATGTTTAAAAATAAACCATTATTTTTTTTGTTGATTCCCAATGATGACTGTACTTTAAATTTTTTTTTAGACCTGAGTTGTTTCTAATGCTGATTCTGGCTATGATGACAACTGACTGTGATATTGCACTTACGATAGATGTTGATGCCTCTCCTTGATAGCTCTCGGCTTCTTCTAAAAGAAAAAAAAAGAAAACAAAACGAATTCAGTTAAAAAAATTACCAATTTAATTTTGACCAACTAGAAATAAAATTTTTTGGACTTGAATTTTCTTTAAATCTTTCCATTAGTGAATTAACAAAATTAAGTTTTTACCTTCATTGTTTATCACCTTTTGCTTAACCGGCACGGACATTCCGGAAACAGTTTTATCGAGAATAATCGTTGGATGCTTGTTGGAAAGAAGTTTGAAGTCATACCGCCTTTGTAAGAATATATTGTGCTACATAATGTACATTTAGCCTTTTCATTTAAAGAAGTTGTAGTAAAATATTTCCAAATATCACTTCTCTTTTGAGATCCAAACATACTAAACCAAAAAATGTTTGAATATTAAATACAATACTTACTAATAGCGGAAAATTTAATTTACAAAATATGAGCAAATATGTATACAACTTACCTTTGCGTTTACAAAATACACTATAGACACACAAAATACACTATATGATATAAAAACCTAACTTTAAACAACAAAATATAATTATCAAACTGTATAAATAGTGTCAGTGCAAAACTATAATATACTGGTTAAGCCCGCAGTTTGCCGGGGAATCACCGAATTGCCAATCACTGGAAATAATCGAAACTTGCATTCTCGATATCCACAACCCCTCGTCACAGTTTATACCGTAACCGAATCAGTTAAACAACTCTCCACGTGTTTTGAAGCCATGCGCTTCAACCAATAGGAGAGCTGGGGGTTCTTATCTTGCGCATGCGCTCAATGAGTGAACGCTGCCTTTATAAATAAAACATCAGTTCGGCATATATGTATGTCTCTTTTCAATAAAATACCGCCTGTAAGGAGAAAGAGATAGCGATAGTGTAGGCGAGAATTAACCGTCAAACGAGGTACGCAACAGGCTTGTATTGTGCTTGTATTCAGATGAGATCTCGATTACTGATTTTCTGCGCGGCGACAGGAAAAATAAGTTGATTGAAAAGGAACCAAAAAGCGAATACTACCATCTTGTTCATTCGAGAGGCGGCTTTGTTTGTAGCGCTTTTTGTGGACTACTTTCGCGAATTTTGTGTATTAGATCCTAGTTCCACTCTGTCCAAGGCTCAGCTCGCCGGATAATTCAGACGTTTCCAAATAATACGCATGCTTGAAATATGAGAATCGCATGAAAAAATAGAATTTGGCTTCACTAACATCAAAGGTGTCGGCTCAGAATTGTATAACTGATTCGGATACGGTATAAACTGTGCCCTCGTACCGCCGCAAATCAACAGGTCTTGCACCGCGGGCCGCGCGCGCCGCTCGGAAATCATTGATTCGGGTATTCGCTATTTTGCTATATTTACTCCTGCTAGGAGTAGTTGGTTAGAATTCACGCGCCACATCAGAGGGCTTCAGAGTTGTGCGCTCATTACATTGTTCACAAACACCATATCTTTAGGGTCAAGCGAATTGCTGTCAATAATTGGTCTCGTAGCTCAGTGTTCGGATGCTGTGTCTGCGTACACCCGGCCCGGATTCGATTCCAGTGGTAAGACATGCTTTTTTTATTTTTAATACTACGTGTAAAAAGTGTTTTTCTTCATTTTGGGCATACTTTCGGTTAGTTTCTGTTGGTTGCGCCCCCGTAGCGTGCAAAGCGAGCGGAGGGCCATGCGTGAAGTGTCATGAAGTAATTTTTGTCAACAATGTGATGCGCGCGCAACTCTGAAGTACTCTGATGTGGTAAGGCCAACGTCTTGTGTGGCGGACTGCCAATGCTCCGAAGTCATAGAGAAACGAGTACTCGAATAACCCTTTCTAAATTGTATTCAATATTCGTTAGTTCGGATCCGGGTGAGTAACGAGTATTCGAGTAACGAATAGTTACGTTTTTACAGCTCTATAGTCACAAATTAGGAGTAGCTATACTCTATGCAAGTAAAGTAACGGGAAATCAGGACAAAATTGCATTTTCTTAAAGTTTTTTTTTTAATAATTTAGTTTTTTCTCAAGAGTTCCGTATTGTCTGCTAACTATTATTAATAACTATATTAGGTTTTTTTTTCAAAATCATAGCAGATATTAAATCTGCTTATAGTTTTATTCAGTTTAATTATCTTTAACATTTAACTTAGCATTGTATTATATTTTTGCATTTTTTTTAATGAGCTTGTTTAATAAATACATATGAAAATAGAGTATCCCATATAAAAAATATATATTAATTTGGCCTGCCGAGGTTTTTTT